>JADLZN010004347.1:0-269178 GCA_018155175.1 Sinocyclocheilus anophthalmus
AAACACTGTTATCATGAATGGCTCATCACAGCGCTTCACTCTGAAACAGTAGTTAATAAAATCAGTGAAATCACCTAAATGAGGCTTCAGTTCTACATCCAATTTCATAAGAATTGTACCTTTGGACCACCTAAGTTAATGGGTATTCCTTACAGTGCACAACAGAATTTAATAAGTGTGAAGTTATTGTTTTAGGGAGAGCGAGTGCTGGTGATGACAGTGCAGTTGTCTATAGACGTCTACCTTTAGTTCAGGCTCAATGTGGATGACCTCTTCTCTCCTGCCTTAAACTTCTAGATAGCATGACACAAGCGTTCTCTGTCAATGCTATTGCTGCCCCATACGGCCGAGGCCACTATCTGTCTGTGAAGCTGAGCAGATGATTTATGCCCATCTATTGCAATGCATCCGTTCACCGATTTTCCCATTAGAGCTGTTTCCACACTCTTAAAAAGGATGTGTTAAAAACAACACAACCAGTGTTATATCTTAACACACCTGTGTGTCAAGTTAAGAACAATACATTTTGTGTCAATTACATTTTAACACAACCAGTGTGTTATTCTTCTTAAAATATTTAACACACTAATGTGTCATAAATCACACAATTTGTGTTCTTGAAATGTGCTATTTTTGACCAGTTAAAATGAATGCAATATAAAAAAAAAAGCACTTTTTAAAAATATATATATTTATTAAAACTTGACTGCTACATTTTCACAAAGTCAACATTCACATGTCATTTGAATTTCATAAAGACATTTTTAAACAATTTTATATCTTGGATTTACAAAAAGGTTTTCTTTGTAGGAAATCATGTGAAGTGGTTTTACATCAGCAGCATTGCTCAAAGTAATCACTTTGTATTCATTTGTTCTTTGGACTGCATAAGCATATAAGTTGATTTTTTGCACTTCGGACATATGTACATGGTGGTACAATTTAGGAAAGTGCTTGAAGCTTTGAAATAAGCTCCACAACTTTAGATCTCTTCCCACCAGAGAAAGGAATGTCATACACATTTTCAAAGAAATTAAAGACAGATGTGAGTTGGATAGGATATTCTACATTGCAAACCCAATACATTTTACACAGCTTGTCGATGGCCAACGTCTATGCGGGTTTATCCTCTAAGTGGAATGGTACATTTTGTCATTCTCGGTGCCCCAATGAACAGGTATTAGCCTTTAGACTGGGCTCCTAACAGACTGGGGTGTTCATGTCGTAAACCACCATTGTCTGGGCATTAATCCACGGAGGCGGAAGAGTCTGGTCCCTCCTGTCAAATAAAAGTACATTTTCTAAAAATCCATTTATCACCGTTTCAGTGACTGGTTTCTCTTAAAGGGTAGTTTGTCACCAAATAAATGCTTCATTAATTACTCACCCTCATGTCGATTCACACCTGTAAGACCTTCATTCATTTTCAGAATTCAAATTAAGATATTTTTTGATGAAATCTGAGAGCTCTGCTGCCCTCCGTAGACCACACTCATTGAAAGTTCCCCGGCCAACCAAACGTACATAACATCGTGCCTGGGCACATTTGAGATCAAGCGCTCGCGATTTCCCAAAAAATTCTTACTTTGTGTTCCTAAGATGACACAAGTCTTACGAGTTTGGAACCCATGAGGGTGATTAATTGATGACAAATTATTTTTGGGTAACATCCCTTTAATTCATCTGCAGGGATTGAACTAAAGCCAGATTTTTCTTATTTTTGTTAACCAGAAATATGCATGCATGATATTAGTCGTAATGATATGAGAATCGGACGATAAAGCTAAAATGACACAACACAGACTGATTTGAAAGAAAAAACGCCTAATGCCATGCAGATTAAGACGATAGCTCCCATGCGCAGGGTGCTAGTGATAAAATCACTCAGCAGTGTTGTCCTTCTTGAAGCAAACTTTTGCCTGAATGATGATTTGCTTTACCATTTAGGATCACTGCATTTATTTTGAGAATGTACATACAGAATGACACATCTGACATGATAGAGTAAACAGTCACTAGCGCGTGCAGTGACAACAGCAGTGTAAGGCGGTTTATTTATTTAGGGGACGCTGTTGGCCTATTTGTAATAAAATGAATATACACAAATAACCTTAAGACACTTGGCCAAAATGAGTTGAAAAATAATTACAAAAATATGATATCATGCTTCCCTAAAAAACGAGACAAAATGAAAACAGTATAGTGTTATGTAAATCAGAGAGTAATGTAACATCAAAGTGCTTGCACAGAAAACTAACAAACAAAAAATAAAGCTAACATAAAAGGACAATCAAGTTGCTTACCGGCTTAATGCCCAAGAGATAAGCAAGGGCCGACTTTGTACTGCATTTGGCCCACCCTTTGCTCCTTCCTGATGCAGTGGGGGGCAGCAATGTAGTAAGAATTTGAAGAGCTATGTAACATGAATCTGTAGTATGATAGAAAAACAAAAAATATGACATTTTTAATGGCTGGTATAATGGCTGACTTTAAACTCCAACCTTGTCTTCAGAGAACTACTAAAACTAATGATGTCCACTGAAAGAAAAACAACATTTTGACAGAACAAGCAAAGTAGCCTACCTTCACTCTCATTATCAGTTGGCATGACCAGAGGATCTTTCACTGTGGACATCTTTTGCAACTTTGTAACAATATTTCCTTCCCATTTTCGAAGAAAGAGGCCAGCCTTCCCAGGAAACATTTTTCCAAACTCCGTGTCAAGCTACAACACAGGATAGAATACACAATTACAACACTACTGTTTCCTCAGTATGTTCACAAAAACGAGTCAAGTTTATGCAATCTTAACTTCAGAGAGGCATTGTGGGCCATTCCAAGTTATGAATATTAGTAAAAAGAAAAAACTATACAGCAGTATTATGATTTGAATTAAACTGAATGAAAAAAAAAAAAGTGGTGGGGCTTGATTTTAGTGCAGCTTAATCTCTAGCTTGCATCAGACTGATGGTTGGAGGGGAGTGGTTAAAGGATGTTTAAAGAATAACGTAAGAGAAGGAACAGCATTTCAGAAGGAAAGCAAAATTCCAGATTATGACTAAAGATTACAAAGACAAACTTTAAAAAAAAATTGCCTAGATCATTTTTCACCACAAGACGTATGTGCGCCAACAAATTAAAAGAACAAAAAACTAAAAAACTTTTTGAATTCATGTGGACTTAATATCTACCAGCCATGTCCCTTTGCTGACAAGTCTATTCATACCTAGCTAGAAGGAAAAGACATGCAAAACACAAGTACTTACCAAGTATGGCATGTCCAGAAATCGAGGATATTGTTCAAAAATCTTTCACTGTTGGGGACTTGTTTGCGACCCATAACCTGCGATTACTGTATGTTTTCTCCATGCCCAATTTGATGGTATTGAGGTTTTCTGGAGATGGTTTCATCCTTTTGATCACAGTCGTCCACTCCCGAGAGGACTCCTCCTCCCCTTCAGCAGTCATTTCCAAAGTGACAGACACTCCAGAGGAATCACTGATTCGACTATGTTTGCGCTGGTAGCGACGCTGATCATCATGAAGTTTCCTCCGTAGATTTCTAAGTCTCATCTCAATAAATCTACTGTGGGAGACTGGGTCATAGAAATGTTCCTGGATGAAAGGGGGAGGATAACAATTTTAACTTTTACAAGAACCCATGATGTGTGACGAGCAAACCAGCAGAGTGGATTTACTTTTGGTGTTATTGTAACTAATATTGGTAATTTAAAAAAATTAATCAGTCACTAAATTTTCAATTGATTTGTAACCTGTTAACCAATTAACATACCACACTTACTATTCCAATTTGCATTTATTTCAAGTGGGCTTTGTGTGTTTTAATAAGTGCAACTTACAAATCCTTCATTCTCTTCTCCCATCTTGATCTTCAGAGAAGAAAACAGTGTCACCACACTTTCTGCCAACATCCGTTTCTCTTCATTACAAGGGTAACTATAAGCAATACAAAGACAAAACATGGAAGAATTACCCAATTCAACTTGTACATAATACATTAAAATAAAATACAGGAACCAGATTTAGTCAGTTTTCTCTACTGCTGATCAGCAGTTTGTTTTACAAGTTTTCCCCCCAATTATGTTCAAATTATTAAAAGTAATCAGTGTGTATTCAAAATATTCAACATCATTGTACGTTATCACATTCACAGTTGTTTTAGTTAATTTATCAACTGTAAACTTACAATCCACTTTGTTCCATCAACGAACTGACTCCTATCTTCATAAGGAGTTTTCTTGATGTCTCTGAAAGCATTCCTGAAGCTTCATAATCTTTAAATATACTCGGACCTTTGCTTTCAATTAGAGCTTGCAGTGTGTCTACATCAATTTTATTACGTTGATGCTGGAAATATAAAAAGCACAACGTAGTTCTAATTAGATAAGTTAATGATTCAGTTACTCAAAGTCACTCACTTATATTGTTCCAGAATGAATCCGCATTTTTGAATGAACTGGTTGAATGGTTCTCACACTCATAAAGACATCTACTGGCAAAATATACAGATGTGCAAGTGTACAGACTATTAGTTTCTGTGGAATGGGCAAACAAAGTCAAACAGAGTAATAAAAATAGTGAAAAGCATGCTGTTATGTGTTCAGTCACTCGTATTATATACAAACCTCTGTTGACTACTTGGCCCTGCTATCTTTGTGTGTTCTTAATCCGTGCAAACCGTCAAAAAAAAAAAAAAAAGGCAGTTAAAATATGTTCAAGTATATTACTTGTATCAGTATACGCAAGTACTCCATGAACATACATTCTGTTGACGACTTGGACTGGCTGCATCTACATCCAATTTTTCATCCTTAAAGGACAACAAAAGTAACAAGAAGAAGTACAATAATTACAATAATAAAGATATTAAATAAAATTAAACTGCATCTACTCTTATGTTATGCACAAACATGTTAAAGTAATCTTTTATCAATGGATAAGTTTAATTTATAAAGTTGTCCGTTTCTGGTCTGAATGGCGCTCCTGGCAAAAAACATTGTCAATGGGCCAGATGGCATGGTGATTTTTTTTTTAAGTTGTGTTTATATGAAATCAGGATTACAATGTATGTGACACAAAAGTGTGATGTGTAATACTGTAGGTAAATACTGAAGCATTCTATGGTGGATGATCATACAATATATACAAAGTTAAACAATCCCAAATAGCAAAGTGTGTTTACTATTGACATGTTAATATGAGTTTTCATTAGCTAGTAGCTACCATTATGTACTATGCTAATGAAAAAAGAAAATGTAGATAAATACTGTACTACTTTACACTATAATTTGTAATCATCATCCCACACCATGTTTGAATGGAAATGCAACTTGAATGGTTTCTTACCATGCTGAATTTAAAAGCAATATTAATATTTAATGCTTAAGAAAAGTACAATAATACTGGAATCTATATACATGACACATGTCATTTATTATTAGTTATGTTACTGAAAAAGGAAATTACATACCAATGCATGTGATCCACTTCTCTTAATCAACTTAAACAAAACTTGAAACTTGTCCAAGGCTTCCACTTTCTCATTTAGGTCGGTGTCAATAAATTCATTAAAATCAGCGTTAAATTTCAAAATTCGGTGGTACTCTGCAGCACAGGGGAGGAGACATTTGGAAGCATCAATTATTTCTGCTGCACTCTTGAGATGCTGCAGTTTTTTGCATATCTCCTTTTCATCAAGTAGCACAGCCACTAGTGTTTTTGGAGTGTCCTCCAGTTGAAGCTGCAAAAGGGCAAACAAAAACACCCATCTGTTATATATACATATATTGATTAAGCATAGAATTCACATTCATAATGTAAAAGAGTAGTTAACAAGCAGTGTTAGAATGAACAATATCTATTTATTTACGAAAACATCAAGCTAGCATAAGCTAGATAAACCTCCTAGATAAACCTAAAGCAATATTTTGATCTCCGAAAACCAGTCGGCCATTTTCAATGATTCGCTATACACGCTTTGAAGTCCCGATCTGAATCACTTGCTTCGGGGGAAACTCGATCCGATTTGGAGCCCTTCGAACAGCTATCTTTTGCGACACAATAGTTTACATGATTCGGAGTTTCAAAAAGCTCTGTTGTGTTCTTTGCTCGCTTTCTCTATATAATTTATTTGTTGTTTGAATAACCGTGGAAATGAAATCATTACAATTAATAGGCCAAACTTACAATGTTTTTATTAAATTGATCACGTTAAAAGCAGTTTCCGTCGTATTAAAAACATTTCATAAAACTTTTCAAAATCATCCCCCCCCTCTCCTTTTAACTCAACCATGTGTTATTCCTGCTTTTTTTTTACACACCAATGTGTTATTATTACACAATTTGTGTCAATTACGTACACAAAATGACACAAACTGTGTTAAAACAGTCAAATTAACATTCTTTTTGAGATGGAGACGTACTCTAATGTCGAAGTCAATCAGATTTTAACCGTTACCTTGATAAATCATGTTATTATTTAAGGGCATTTAACAAAACATCAATACATTCTGTTGTTTAATGAAAGAGAGGCGACAGATAGCAATGAAAGTAGTAACGGACCGCTTTGTCAAACTCGTTAACGAGAATCCTGCCTAGCTGCAGCGTTTTATCAGACGTCATGTCATTTGCAACAAATCAAACAAAGAAAAACAAAACTCGTTAAAAATTAGTTCTCTCCAAAAAGTGATGGACAAACTTACCAAAGTGTACGAAGAGAAATACAAATAATTTGTGAAGCACTAACGTTAACTATCAGACGCGGTTGCAGTCTTGTTCAACACCGCCTCTCTAGTCTACGGAAAATACCCGTAAGCACGAGAGGTCGCTAACTAAACGCACAATTGACCGTCTAAAAAATAACAATAATAAAATACATTTGACAATTTGTATTTGACAATTACTAATAACAAATAAATCGAAATACCTGACGTGTGCGTCCAAGTCTTCCGCCGATGGAAAAAGAGGCGCGAACTTGCTTCTTGCCGCGCGGAGTGACGTAGCAGCAATGTGATTGGATGATAGTTAACACATATTGTGTTGGACACTGTGTTGTTTCTCTCTCTCTCTTTCTTTTTCTTTTTACACATGATCAACTTAAAATTACACAAAATGTGTTAAAATAGCCATAACACAAAAAATGTGTTATTAATTAACACACCCTTTTTGAGAGTGCAGCACCACATGAAAAACGCATCTCCTCTTAGGTCTGTTTTTAGTGCTTAATGCTTAAGATTCCCTCATTTTCACAACATTGGAAATAGCCCAATCATATAATGGCTAAATCAATTAGCTGCCAGTTAAATGCTGGTGACACAGCTGGCATGACCCTGGTCTCTCCCATGATATTCTTTGTCTGTGTTTAACTGTATTATGAAGAGAGAGTATTCACAATGTGATTTACACATTCTGACTAGTATGTAACTTGGGTAAAATTCACTTATGTCATTTTGTGCAGATGCACAAATATTGTAATATGCGTATATCATATAAACTATGCACCTGCTAGTAAAGTTCATTGACTGTTCAGCTTCAGCTCAAGTAGGTAATTCCTTAAAACTATTCACTATGATTAGATTAGTTTTTAGCCAGTCATTTATTTCATTTTTTTTCTTTTTCAAAACTTGGTTAGTGCTTGGTAATAGATTTTGGTAGTATTTTTGTCATATTGTCTCGCCTCACTCGTTGTGATGTTCGACCCCTAAACATTTTGTCATTCACTGAATAAAAAAATTACATATTGGTTTCTAGTCCAAACAGATACGTTAATATTTAAATTATAGGAGAAAACTGAACCTCAACGATTTTTTACCCCCCCCCCCCCCCCCCCCCCCCCCCCTAAAAAACAATTTGTATGAACAGATTATTATAATGTATTCAAACCATCAGGTAATAACGGAACACGTACAATATAATGCCTTTATATATTTATTTCTGTCATGACAACTCTCGGAGGGATTGGCTTGGTAATGTACATGACAATGTTAATGTTATTTGGTCTTGGCGGAATAGATCTGTACGCTGCTGCTGCTGTTGTTAGTTGGAAGATATTGCTCATTGCTAGCAGTACAGGAACTGGCTACTGCCATACATCCATATGGCTCGGTGAGTATTTTAAAGTGCCCCTATTATGCCTTTTCGATTATTACCTTTCATGCAGTGTGTCATGTAGCTGTATGTGAACATAAACTATCTGTAAAGTTGTGAAGGCGACAGTGCACGATATATAATGTTATTGTCTATCAAAAAAAAAAGAGTTGGCTCGCAATCGCCTAAAGGTGTCATCAGGAATTCGAATCTTATTCTGTTTACGGCTCTCTTCGTGAACGTAAGCCGTAACAGGGAAAACTGCACCATCGACCAGTCGACAGGCCGTAGGCTCCCGGAAAGGAGGGTTTGAAGACTGATTCGTGTAACTCCGTCCGCATGAGTCCGTTTACGAATCAATAGAAATAAGGTAAAATGAAATGCTATGATTTTGAGAAAACTAATGTGGTTTTTGACCATTGCATGCATGACACCGGGGTTTAAGGAGACACTCTGAACAATATTAACCCTTTAAAATGGCAATAAGAGGGGCACTTTAGACATACGCTGCTGCACGTAGAATAGCTATAAAATACCCCCCACACACTGGAACTAGAGGATAAACACAGTAAAATGTGTAGGCGGGCTGACAGCCTGAAAACGTACTGCTGATGGATACAATATGTGTTGAAAGCATCCCCAGAAGGCAGATATATGAATTATAAATCCCCAAAAACGCAGATCTATTGCCAAGACAGATCACTGCTGCTGCTTCTGAAGAGCACGATATCACGTTTTGCTAGCTATGTAGCCTGGTTCCTGCTTTGGCCGAATGGCAAAACACTATGTGTTACCTGCTCAGTTACCAGATAGCGTAAACCTCGTGACTTGACATTAATTGTTTATGGGCTAGTGAAGTTCAAGAGAACTTAACTTTTGGCTTAGCAATGTGTAACCGGAGGTGGCGTACCCTTAAGGCTTATGTTTACTAGACGACCTAAAAAAAAAACCTTGGTGGTGTCTGAGACCCATATAGATTTCAACTTACCTAGGTAGAAACATGCACTGTGTGTCATTACAAACAGGAATCACTTTGTAAGCTGATAGATGATGTCCCTCCTAGCAACCACCTGACTCAGGCTCAGGCGACCTGAGAAAATAGTACAATTTTGTCATTTTTGGTTTTTCAATATCATTGTCATTCCTCTTACCTTTTTTTTTTTTTTTTAAGATCCTTTATATATTTAAACAATTCGTAATTATCTTTATCACTAAACATTATTTTTCATAAACTCTTCACTATCACTGAACTAAATGTTATGAGTGAAAAAGAAGTGGCCCTTTTAAGAGTGAGCGCTCCCTTCTGAACTGTCTGCATCGCATGTGCGCCACGAGTTCATGTATATGCGGGTAAATTAATTTCTGTTGCTCAAAGTAAGGCTGTTGACAGTAGAACGTTTGTGGAAGATAGTTGTATGGGTTCACCTTGAGTTAGGATGGAATAAAGCTGTGAAACGCCAACTGCAAACCGATCCCACTTAAATCCCGTCGGCGGGTGTGTTCACACTTGTAGTTCGGTTTGTTTGGTCCTGACCAAAAAGGAAAATGATACATTTGCTCCTGGTCCGCTTAGCGTTCACATTGGCATTTTTTACAGCGAACCTAAAGACACCAAAAGGCATGGTGATACGTTCGCAACCTGATTGGTCGGCTTGAATGAGGTATATATCGTGACGGAACTCACCGAACACCCCAAGCAAAAGTTGCAAGTTGCAAGAAATCTTTCCACGGGATGAGAGATGATACATTTCAGTAAGTTGTACTTTATCTTTCAACATATGTTCTGATGTTTATTCGTGTTTTTTGTGCTATAATGTGTTTTCGTGCTAGTAATATAGAAGTTGCTGTTTGAACAGGCAGCTACGGCATCACACAACATTTAAGAGCTAGGGCATTTACTGTATGTATTTTGTAAGAAAATTTACTTAATTTGGGATTTTATTTTATCAAAAAAAAAA
This sequence comes from Sinocyclocheilus anophthalmus, assembly GCA_018155175.1. Taxonomy (NCBI): domain Eukaryota; kingdom Metazoa; phylum Chordata; class Actinopteri; order Cypriniformes; family Cyprinidae; genus Sinocyclocheilus; species Sinocyclocheilus anophthalmus. Next base: position 10,065 of record JADLZN010004347.1, read on the forward strand.
AATTCAAAAATATATATATTTTTTGCTAATACTGTAAGTGTACTTCTCAACAAATGGCTCATTGGAACTTCTGACCCCAAATCAGAGTGCGCTTCACATATATTTTTTGAATTAATACAATTCAATTAATCATTGTCATAATACAAAAATGAAAACCCATTAGTATATAAATGTTTTTGTCATTAATTTCGTTGACAAGATTCACTATTGTTGGTACATTACGGTCTAATTAAGGACTCTCACGCTTCCACAAGACACAAACATTTGACCTTGATGCTCTTTTCTTCTTAATGAGGTAATGATTGGCATTTGCAGTGCTGATTGAGAGACTGTTCAAAAGTGCACTCAAGAATCAGACTAAAAAGCAAGAACTGTTGTGTTTGCATACAGTGGGTACGGAAATATTCAGACCCCCTTAAATTTTTCACTCTTTGTTATATTGGAGCCATTTGCTAAAATCATTTCAGTTAATTTTTTTTCCTCATTAATGTCCCCACAGCACCCCATATTAACGTAAAAACACGAATTGTTGGACATTTTTGCAGATTTATTAAACCAAGAAAACTGAAATATTCACATGGCCTAAGTATTCAGACCCGTTGCTTCAGTTTTAGTAGAAGCACCCTTTTGATCTAAAACAGCCATGATTCTTTTTGGGAAAGATGCAACAAGTTACTCACACCTGGATTTGGGGATCCTCTGCCATTCCTGCCTGCATATCCTCTCCATTTCTGTCAGGTTGGATGGTAAACGTTGGTGGACAGCCATTTCTCTCCAGAGATGCTCAATTGGGTTTTAGTCAGGGCTCTGGCTGGGCCATTCAGAGCATTCACAGAGTTGTTGTGAACACTCCTTCGTTATATTAGCTTGTGCTTGGGTCATTGCTTTTTGAAGTAAACTTGGCGGCCCAGCCCTGAGTCCCTGCGCACGCTGGAGAAGGTTTCGTCCATGAATCCCTGTGCTTGGCCGCCTTCTCTTTCCCTCTATGCAACCATCGTCCCTGTTCCCGTTCAGCTGAAAACACCCCCAGCATGATGTATATGCCACCACCATGCTTCACTGTTGGACTGTATTGGACAGGTGATGAGCAGTGCTTGGTTTTCTCCACACATACTGCTTAGAGTTAAGGCCAAAAAGTTCTGTCTTGGTTTCATCAGACCAGAGAATCTTATTTCTTACCATTTTGGAGTCCTTCAGGTGTTTTTTCATTTGTCTTGCACTAAGGAGAGCTTTCCTTCGGGCCACTCTGCCATAAAGCCCCGACTGGTGGAGGCTGCAGTGATGGCTGACTTTCTACAACTTTCTTCCATCTCCCATCTGCATCTCTGGAGCTCAGCCACAGTGATCTTTGGTTCTTCTTTACCTCTCTCACCAAGGCTCTCTCCCCCGATAGGCTCAGTTTGCCGGACGGAACCGCTCTAGAGGGTCCTGGTGTCCCTAACGTCCTTCCCTTTGCGAATGGATGCCACTGTGCTCTTGGGAACCTTAAGTGCAGCAGACATTTTTTTTGTAACTTTGGCCAGATCTGTGCCTTGTCACAATTCTGTCTCTGAGCTCTTCAGCAGTTCCTTTGACCTCATGATTCTCATTTGCTCTGACATGCACTGTGAGCTGTAAAGGTCTTATATAGACAGGTGTGTGGCTTTTCCTAATCAAGTCCAATCATTATAATCAAACACAGCTGGACTCAAATTAAGGTGTAGATCCATCTCAAGGATGATCAGAAGAAATGGACAGCACCTGAGTTGTCACAGCAAAGGGTCTGAATACTTTAGGATCATGTGATATTTCAGTTTTCTTTTTTAATAAATTTGCAAAATTCACAATTCTTGTTTTTCTGTCAATATGGGGTGCGTGTTTACATTAATGAGGAAAAAAATTAACTAAAATGATTTTAGCAAATGGCCGCAATATAACAAAGAGTGAAAAATTTAAGTGGGTCTGTATACTTTCCGTACCCACTGTTATATGATCAATGCATCAAGATACAACCACTTCATTAGCATTCCATTATAATAACGGTGTCCATTTTTTAGGAAGCTATACATCAAGTGTGCATGCCATATGTTTGCTGCACATCCATTTTTGTACAGTGCCTTGAAAATCATCCATTTCATTCCCAGCTATTCTCTTGGTAGCACTCCAAATGAAGAAGTGAGGTGGTCTTCTTTGGCAGGCATATGTGAAATGTGAAAATGAGACAGCTTGATGGCAATCAGTCTGAAGTGTAATAGAAAATAAGCTGGACAGTGGGGTTGACGAGATGGATGTGGCATGTATAGGCATTGGTGGAAAGGCAATGAGAATCAATGAGACACCATTGGCTCTCATTACAGGCTGCAGTGCGGCAGAGCCAGGAGCCGTCAGGAATCATACAGGATTGTGTTGGCTGATCAAGGGGGCCGTGTGCTGGGTTGGCCGCAGTGGGGGATCTGCCGACTGAGACGTCTGAAGTTATGACACCCGCTGGGGACACACAGACAGGTGTCTAACTAACACAGGAAGTTTGTGCGACAGCAGTGGAAGAAGGGGAAAGCTTTGCACTTGAGGGACCAGCGACGGTGTGTGAATAATGAAAGCGTTACAATGCCGTGGGTAAAATCTGTTTGTCTTAAAGACAGTTCTAGGCCTTTTGAAGAAGTTTGAATGACATTATGTAATGAGCATAATTTAAATGTAAAAATTTCAAGGTGACAGAATGCATCAGGCCGAATGGAGGCCTTTGCTTCTTTATTAGTCCTCATGCATGTCACTTACGACATCCACTTAAGAATCTACACGGTTATGCAGAAACCATTTAAATGCATGGAATACGATGGCTGCAAGATGAAATGACTCAACTCTGAATGTGTCACATATTGGTCAATCAAATGTCACAGCAATACTGATGGAACCCAATGGTTCTTCATCTGACAACCAGCACATGTTTTTACTAATGACACAGGATATATTTTTCACCTACATTTGGTCCTGTACATCACTGGATTCTTCATGCAAATATGCTCATTTCTGAATTTCAAAAGCAATCTAGCTTTTGAAAAGGGGTCTCACGCTGTCTTTTTCCATTTCTCTCTTCCTTTTTAACATTTGAAGTCCCTTTCGCCATCTTATGTGTCTCTGTGCCTCCCTCTTTATGGACATCTGATCGTGATTTGTTCAGAAGTAGTTCAGACCGTTAACTTGAAATTTGAAATTCATCCTCTTTTCCTTTCACACTAACAAATTACTATGAATGCGAAATTATACACCCAAATTCAACAGGCAAAATAGCGTGGCTACAAAAATCAGCCTGCTGCTCAGTTATTTTGGTGGAGACTGGGGAGTTTGTCAAGAGAATGTCATGAAATATTGTGAAAAGACATTTAAATGAATGCAGCTACAAAGTGGATGGAACAGTTGGAGTATTTAAAATATGAGTGATGCTGTATTTCAGTTTCATTATGGTCATATTTACAAGACAAAGCCTGTTTTTGAAATAATTATAGTTTTATGCCAGTAATATCAGAGCAGTTGAATTATTTTTAGCCTAAAGAAACATGCACAACTGACAGCTTTAGCCATTATGGCACATCTTGGAGTTATTTAAGCCTTAAGATGCCATGTCAAGTAAACATGGCTCAAATTTTGACAGCACAGCAGATCAATCAGGTTTAAAGCATTAGACTAGTCAGTAGAATCTGGGGGCAGGATAAACATATTTACACATGGACAACCATACATTTAGTAGGAACTTTACATTATCAACATGGCCCCAAGTGAGTAATCGTCCCTGGTTTGGTGTAGTATATACTTTCTATCTGGATTTTTACTGATCCTTGGATTTTCTGAATGTGTTTCTGTACTGTTGCATACTTAAAATGGGGTATATAATATATATATATATATATTTATATTATATATATATATATAAATATATACATACATATATATCTCTATATTATATTATTATAATTTATTTGTTTTTTTTATTTTTTTTTATGTTTTTGAAAAATGTCACTTATGCTCGCCAAGGCTGCATTTATAAAAATACAAATCAACAGTATACTGTGAAATATTATTACATAGCCTGTGTCTAGTTTAAATATATTTAAAATGTACTCCTGATGGCAGCTCATTTTCAGCAGGCCCTTACTCCAGTGTATATTGTTCCCCCTGGAGGCAAGTTATGAACCAACTGCAGTTTATTAACAAACGTAAGTCCAGATATAAACAACATAATCCAGAACACAAGCCCGGCTTGACTTGCCAATACTTAACATTACTCCCACCCGTGGTTCATGAACATCTAGACAGACTGGACTTGAGGCTTCTATAACTATCACAAAGATTTCCACATGATACATCCAACCATGAGAAAGGGCCTACAACAAGGAAACACAATGAGAACAGACACATGAACAAAGGACCACATGGACAGTCAGGGAACCATGACGACAAGAGAACAGAGAATGAGAGACAAGAACCTAAAGAAACAACCACAAAACCAGCGTGACATTCAGTCTTCAGTGTCACATGATCCTTCAAAAATCATTCTGATATGCTGATTTGCTGCTCAAGAATGTTATCAACATTGTAAACAGTTGTGCTGCTCAGTATTTTTGTGGAAACTGTGACGCTACCATTTACATTTTTAAGAGTAGATTTTAAAGAAAATTCTTTAAATCATTATACTTTTTAATCAAGGACAACGCACACACCACACCACACCACACTACCACACACATATATATACATATATATATCCAGAGGGTTTAACTACATACTGCCAACCAATACCAAATACTGACCTGCTTTTATGCTCTGGCATTCATAATGCTTATAGTCACAAAGTTATTATGATGTAATCTTTCAATTCACTGCATGCAAATTTAGATCATTCATTTGTAAGTTACTTTGAATAAAACAGTCTGCTAAATGAATAAATGTAAATCTAAAAGCTAAGGGTTTTTCTTACACATTGCCAGGTAATAACACAATAACACCTTCAGTTCTCTCATCAGCAATATGGCATTTGCTCCATTTAATGTTACAACACATACTGTATGCCACAGTCAAAGTTTATGGGGCGTAAGCTAGCTTATCCTGAAGCATGTGCAGACAGAAACTGCTCTGTATGTCATTGCTGTCATCATGCTCTGAGACCTTCCCTATTCACTGTCTTATAGACTTAGACCAGTGTCTCCAAAGGCCTAAAGGTCTTTCCTACAGGCAGGTCTTGCTGATGATTAATATAAGAACCCAAAGCCTCCTCCCTCTGCATGCATCTGTCCTGGCTTCATTACCACCCACCTTTGTAGTAGGAACTTCCACCAGCTCATGCATGCAGGCATCCCGCTGGGGAGCAGCAGCTTAAATGATCTGGATACATGGTAATTAGGTTATTTTCTCCACTGTCAAACATGAGAGTGGCTGACAGGTAGCATAAAGGCAAGAAAACAAGCACACACACACACACACACACACACACGTAGGCTGTCAAACCTCAAAGGTATGCTTACAAATTAGTTGCATTTCAGAGGTAAATACTTTTGAGAACCTCACCGAGTGCATGAGAGAATTGAATTGTGTCTGAGGAGTCTTTTTGCATAAGAGGAAGTTAGGCCTGCAAATTGAACTGGCTCCAAGACAAGAAAAAAAAACTTTTTGAATATTTCCATATATTTTTGACCTAAATTTAATAAATGAGTAAGAATACTGTCCTATAGTATATTTCGCTTTTCTGACATTGATGTACAACACTGAAGATAGAGCAATATGTTTCTGAGTTAAAGTATTCAGGGTTGCCCAATCCTGCTCCTGGAGTGCCAATATCCTACAGATTTTAGCTCTAACCAGCTTGCCTGGACATTTCTAGTGAATCTGAAGAACTTGATTAGCTGGTTAATTAGGTTTGGACTGGCCCTCCAGCAAAACATTTGGACACCCCTGATGTATTTAAATACAAGTCTCAGACTTCTTTTCATTTTAACTAGAAAATATACTGTGCAAATCCATTTCCACCTCACAGAGAAAAAAGGTAATTGTAAGCTATAAATGAGGAATTAAACTCACATTAAGATATTAAAACACAACTATGAGAAATATAAATAAGATACTATTAATAATTGAGTACCAATAATAATTGATAATAATTGAGCACCAAATCAGCATATTAGAATGATTTCTAAAGACTGACAATAAAAGAATGGTCACTAAAAATTAAGCTTTTCTATCACAGGAATAAGAAAAAATGAGCAATTAAAATCACATTGTGAGATATTAAAAAAACACAATTATAAAAAATAAAAAGTCACAATTACTTTCATCTAGTAACTGGTAAATTATAATTAGGTAAATTAGCTAAAAATAATTGTATAAAAAATTTAGCTTTTTATTAAAATTTTTATGCTACAGTATTCCTTTAATGCAATTCACCCTGAACAAAATTATAACACAACACTTTTGTTTTTGCCCCCAATTTCATGAGCTGAACTCAAAGATCTAAGACTCTTTCTATGAACACAAAAGGCCTATTTCTCTCAAATATTTCAAATTTGTCTAAATCTGTGTTAGTGAGCACTGCTCCTTTGCCAAGATAATCCATCCACCTCACAGGTGTGGCATATTAAGATGCTGATTAGACAGCATGTTTATTGCACAGGTGTGCCTTAGGCTGGCCACAATAAAAGGCCACTCTAAAATGTGCAGTTTTATCACACAGCACAATGCCACAGATGTCGCAAGTTTTGAGGGAGTGTGCATTTGGCATGCTGACTGCAGGAATGTCCAGCAGAGATGTTGCTCATGAATTGAATGTTCATTTTCTCTACCATAAGCCATCTCCAAATGCGCTTCAGAGAATTTGGCAGTACATCCAACCGGCCTCACACACGCAGACCACGTGTAACCACACCAGCCCATGACCTCCACATCCAGCATCTTCACCTGTAAGATCGTCTGAGACCAGCCACCCGGTTTATGTCAGCTGCTGCAACAATCGGTTTGCATTACCAAAGAATTTCTGCACAAACTGTCTGAAACTGTCTCAGGGAAGCTCATCTGTATGCTCGTCGTCCTCATCGGGGTCTCTACCTGACTGCAGTTCGTAACCGACTTGAGTGGGAAAATGCTCATATTCGATGGTGTCTGGCACTTTGGAGTGGTGTTCTCTTCACGGATGAATCCCGTTTTTTCACTGTACAGGGCAGATGGCAGACCGCGTGTATGGCGTCGTTTGGGTGAGTCACTGTTGTGGTCGAGTGCCCCATGGTGCGGTGAGGTTATGGTATGGCAGGCTATGTTATGACACGAACAGGGTGCATTTTATTGAATGCATTTGATCGCACAGAGATCCCGTGACGGATCCTGAGGCCCATTGTTGTGCCATTCATCCACGACCATCACAGTTGTTGCAGCATGATAATGCACGGCCCATGTTTCAAGGATCTGTACACAATTCCTGGAAACTGAAAACATCCCAGTTTCTTTGCATGGCCAGCATACTCACCGGACATGTTACCCTTTGAGCATGTTTGGGATGCTCTGGATCTTGTATACGACAGCGTGTTCCAGTTCCTTTATCCAGCAACTTCGCACAGCCATTGTAGAGGAGTGGACCAACATTCCACAGGTCACGATCAACAACCTGATCAACTCTATGTGTAGGAGATGTGTTGCACTGCGTGAGGCTAATGGTGGTCACACCAGATACTGACTGGTTTCCGGACCCCCCCGGACCCCCCAATACAGTAAAACTGTACATTTTAGAGCGGCCTTTTATTGTGTCAGCCTAAGGCACACCTGTGCAATATCATGCTGTCTAATCAGCATCTTGACATGCCACACCTGTGAGGTGGATGGATTTTCTCGGCAAAGGAGAAGTGCTCACTAATATAGATTTAGACAGATTTGTGAACAATAGTTGAGAGAAATAGGCCTTTTGTGTACATAGAAAAAGGCTTAGATCTTTGAGTTCAGCTCATGAAATATGGGGGCAAAAACAAAACTGTTGCGTTTATATTTTTGTTCAGTATATCATTAATACTGATATATATATATCAGATACTTTATTTATTTATTTATACAACAGTTCGTTCTGGTTCTCAAATCGGATTGGTTGAGAACCGTGAGATATTGTATTGGTATCGCTACAGGAATGCCCTTTCATAATTTTGTATCACTCCGCTTGTTCTAGTCGGGTCTATGTTTTTTTTTTTTAATTATTCACTGAGCTAAACGTAGAGTACGTTAGTTAATATAAGAAAAAACGTCTAGCTTCGCGGTCTCTCTCTCTCATTTGGATGCACGTCTTGCCGCATTGTTTCTCTCTTATAACCGCATTATTTCTCACTAATAACCTAACTGAAGTAGCATATGCCCTTGATACGAATTCTAAAAGTTACGTATGTTTAACTGTCAGCTTGAGCTTTGAATCCATGGCGGAAGGAAGTAGAGGGGCTTAGCCTCTGGTGTTTCTTGTTTTCTTACACACTTTTCCGTGACGGTTGTATAAATGCAATTCACCCGTACTCGAGCGTACCACTCTATATCCGCCCCAGCTGTGATCTCCTCTGGCCTATCCAGCCATGCTGATACATCCCTATCACTCTTGTCCTCGGTGATATGCTCCTATATATATATATATATAATGTATATATATATATATATATTATTCTTAGGATTTATACCCTTCAGATGTGGCACCCCATGTGTCATCACTACAGCCGCTACGCTCTCTTAATATTCTCATCTGCTTCAGTCATTATAATAACCCATATCAGTGGACCACTAATTCAGATGCGTTCTGTGCAATTGGATATGACCAAGCTCTTGTTAGGGATTTTTTTTTTGTCTCTCTCCCATTTATGCAGTGCCTGGAACAGCAGCATCCAGCTTTTCAAAGGGTCATTCAGACTCAGAGGGTCTCCTACCGCAAAGCCGGATTAGCTCTGACCTAATGAGTTGTGCAGGGCAGAGAGCTCCCGTCTGCTCCTCTAATCCACAGTCAAGGGAACGCCACTGCAACTGGCCCAGTAAGCACCACCCAACGGCAGTGTAAAGCTCTAAAACACAGCTTGAATACCTGTACACCTCATTATATGCCCGGCCTAACGTCTTTGTTTATTTCTGCGAGGCTATTATGGAAAATGCCACTGAAAATGTGTGACATTTACTAAATTAGTTTTCTTCTGCAATGATACTGTTCGAGCACAAAAGGCTAAAGACAAAGTTTTAAAATAATCCCTCGGCGGAATGTAGCATTAGAGGAGTAATACTTCTGATATCAGCATTTGCATCTCATATGATATGAATACCAACGAACTTGTACTGGATTCGTGTTTGATGCATGATCTGAGCTCTTTTGGCTAGCCAACGTTTCAAAATGCGAGCCAGCATTTGATGCCACCGAGAGCAAAGAGGGGCGTTTAGTCCTCAGCAAAGTTGACCTTCTGTACCCTCCACACGCAACAATGCCCTGCCTGGACACCAACCCCCCAAATACATTAATATTCTTTATATGGAAACAGAGCCAACCTACAGTGTAGCCATCACACCATTTTTAAAGACCAGCGGTAGGTTTCGAATGCCACGGCAGGATATGGGCTGAGGCCGGGTCACCCCTGGCCTCGCCCTCTGTCCGAAACAGTCTGGAGCGCACTACCCATCAACTCTCTGCTTCACCGCACACACAAACATCCTCAAAAAATATCCATCTCCCCTCCTCAATCATCCCACACATTTCAGTGCAGCATTTGCTTGGGACACGGAATGGAGACGTGACAGGGTTGTGAATGACAGAGGCGTCCGATGTCCTGAAACTGCCTGAGAAACAAATGAGTGACTTGTTCGCCACTATATTGATCACGAGTGTCTGCTCGTCCCTCATTGTAATAAAGAAAAGGGTCAAATGGTTTATTTGTTAAGTTGAGATGACAAGACGAACTTGTCTTCTGTTGATTTATGAGATGATAATCATTTTAAAAATCACCCGGTGAGCTCATCGTTTCTGATCATTTTTCCAAATGCAGTACGCTCACTCATTCTATTCTGCTTGAAGCCTGCAAATTGCATATCTAATTGAGTCCTACTCAGCTTTCCAGAAAACAGAGGCTATATGCAGACAGTCAAGGACCGAGGCTGCAATCACAAAGACTCAAAATGGTGCGAATAACTAATTTCACTCATCCAGCTTTAGTTAAAAATCCACTCACGCAACAGCGCTTGGTCTCAGTTAAGGGACCATCTGCCATTTTTTACCTTGTCTGAGTCGATCGGTAATTGCATGCTGTTTACGTCTGTCCCTGCACTGCTGGTGACCCCAGCCCCCACCCTAAGCACAGCCTGGACGGTCCCTGGCAAGAAAAAAATCCTGTCCCTGACAGATTATGATGGCTGCTGATATTGCCCACTTCCCCTGTGATTAAACTGCATGAACATCTGCACATGCTTGCAATGTTAACAGCTGTGCCCTGCTCTCCTCTCGTACCCGGTTCTCCTTCTCCACCCTACAAGGCTGATCGCACCCACCAGTATTGTTTATTACTGTTAACAAAAGAAAAATGTAAATACTTTCAATACCTGAATAAAGCGAAAACAAAAAAATACTGATAGATATAGTAAAAATTTAATAAACTAACTGAAGTTTCTAAAGCTTAGTATTAATAAAATAAATTAAAGCTACAGAAATTGTACATTTTTAAAAATAAAAAAAGCACATAAAAATACTAAACCTTCCACTAAAATTATATAATAATCTAAATAAAAAATATAAATATAAAGATCTTCAAAATATTAAAAAAAATTTTATCTAAACAATTTAAATAAATAATACTAAAATAACAACAACTCAGCTGCAGACCAGTACAGTTTTAGTATCCTGATATATTTAGTATTGGTTTTATTCAGATTTTAAAAAATCGTTTTTTTTATTTTTTAGTTTCATAAAATATTTTAGTTAAATATATATACAGTAGTTATATATAGTTTTTATTGATTTCTATTTCAGTTGTAGTTTGTTATTTTAATGCATCAAAAACTAAATTAGAATGAAGATGAATATATGAAAATTAAATGTGATTTTTTTTTTCATAAATTAATTTTAAAGTTTTTGCAATTTTTTGTGTTGAAATTTTTAGTTGTTTTTAGTAGTAGTTTAGGGTGAGAGTCTAGAGAGTCCATACACCCTCAGATGCACACAAAACTTGTATTAACCTGACTGATTTTCTTCCTGCACACCACTGCGTTCATACAGTATATATATAAAAGGAGAGAGCAGAAAAATCCCAGGATATAGGGAATTGACACACAAATCCTCTGCGAGATTTAAAAAGATAAAACTTTGTCAGGGGTTAAGCCGGGACTTTCTTCGCTCTCATATGGTTTTTGGATTCCCACTAAGGATTAGGGGCAGAATGCGTGAGAATACAGTGAGAGACTTGCTCAAATGATAGAGGGACTTGTAGCAAGGCTGCTATAGCGCTGAGTTAATGGTGGGAAGAGAGGAGGAGGAGGAATAAGGCACACACAGCTGTCACTGAGGCCTCTTTCGTCTCCAGGGCTGGATGGACTTTTCATGTGCTGCTGGCATCTTAATCTTTTTATGGGTGTCATATTGCTCCTCACTATATATGTGTTTGTAAGAGGGAGAGGGGGATGAAGAAATGTGTGAGGGTGATGAATGTCAGAGAGTTTGTTGTAGGAGTTAACACTGCTGGTATTAGCAGAAAAGTTTGTGTGTGTGAGTGACAGAACAACTTGTGAATATGTGCATGACAATTAAAGTGTAGCATAGGGACAGTGAGAGATATGGGTCTATGCATATAACAATACACGAATATGAAAAGAGGGACAATAAATACTGAAGCTCAGCAACAAACAGCCTACATACCTAGAGAGACAGAAACAAGAAAAATTCTGCATCCTACATTGCTTACTTATCATTTTTCCCAATAATGAATGCCAAAGGGTGAATTTAATGACTGAAAATAGCTGCATCTAAATTCCTTTACTATACTATAGTAAATGAATTCACTGAAGACATGATCTGCAGGTAAGCTGGTATTAAAAAAAATCATAAAAATATATTTTCATTTTTATTGATCAAATTACATATATATATATATACACACACACTGTAATATTGTTCATATAATTATATCATTTGTCACAATATTCAGTTCCATTCAAATGTTGTCAGTTTTTTTAGGCCTATTACCTAGGAAGGATGCACTACATTGATGAATGACAGTAAAGAACCAGGAAAAATTCAGCATGTTAGAATGATATCTGAAAAATCATGTGACACTGAATACTGGAGTAATGGCTGCTTAAATTTAGCTTTGACATCACAGGAAAAAATTACATTTTAAACATTTACAGAAATATTTAATAATATTTTACAATATTACCATTTTTACTGTAATAATAACAATCCTATATTATGTACCTTGGTGAGCATATAGATTTATTTTTAAAACATTAAAACAATCACTAACCCCAACTTTTGGGAATAGTAGTTTATAACGATCAAGTTTATACTGTTAATACATTCCTACTCTAAAAAGTGCTGGGTTAAATACAGCTCAGTGCTGGGTAAAATAGGGACAACCCAGCAATTGGGTTGTTTCGACCCAGCTTTTGTAGAGTAGAGAATGCTTCCTCCTCCAATACAAACACATAATTCATAATACGATAAATAAATACAATTTGATTTTGAACTATCATTACTGATATGTACTTTTACTAGATCCTAATAATTGCAGCGTACTAACTCATGGTTTGTTGTTCTAGCCTGCAAGCTAACTGGTAGCTTTTTCCCCCGCTTTGTTACAACCAATGCATTATTTGGAATGCTAATAATTAGCTTTCTTGTAGAGGCTGCTCACTGCAGAACTAATGGGTGGAGCTTCACAACCAGCTCCCCCTCTCTGGATGTTATGGGTGCAGCTTGAAGGTCCAGCCACACACTTACCCTAACCATAACCCTATCCCTATACATAACTAGCTCTCATTCCATCCATTTGGCTCTGCAGTGCACCCCACTTGACAATTTGGACAACACTATAAAATGGCCCCATGTAGTGTTCCATAGAGAAGATGGGAAACAGAATGCCCATATAAGAGCCCATGAAACACACAAAAAATATCTAAAACTATTACAGAAAGATCATGACTAAAGTATGTGTGTGTAAGGGATAGACTACTGACATTTTATCTGTGAGCGCAGCTTTAGAGTCCCCCCCCCCCCCCCTTTTTCTCTGGATCAAAAATTTTTTGAACTCAGACTTCTGCATATCTCTCTATTCAAAGCGGACCTCATAACGTATTTTCTGAAGGTATGTGAGGATAGCGTGCCCATGCACAACTCACTGCTAAAATGGTAAGGCGCTCTGGTAGGTTGCCAGGGTGTTGCTTGCGGTTGCTAAGATGTTTTATGTGGTTGCTAGGCGGCAGAGGTGTAAAGTATTGGAGTAAACGTAATTAGTTACTGGACTTGAGTATCTTGTTGGCTTCTTTGTAGTTTTACTGAGTATCAAAGGTATTAGCAACTTTTACTCTCTGCTTCACTACATTTTTTAATGAGTATCTGGACTCTTTACTCCACTACATTTGAAATGGGTGTTGCAGTTACACGTTACATTTTGCATGGACCTAGCTTTTTCTGCAGCAGTTTATTTCTGCTACAAAAGACGTGATACTGCCTATTACAGGTCACTGAAAGTACTGCATCTTGTGCGTTTTGCCCTTACTCACCCAAACTTTTCAACAAGGCTACTTTATGTGAATGCGAGTTCCTTAGCAAGTATTTGTGAATCACAGGTGTTTTATATATGAGATGAGGACATGACTGTAGCCGGCAATGAGGCCGAAACCAGCCTGTCAAGTTCTTTACCTTTTGAATTAACTATTGATTACCCATTATACTGAAGAACCTTTTGAAGGTATGTTTTTTGTTTGTTTGTTTTTTTTTGTTTTTTTTGAGGGTTCAGTTTTATTTTGATTTTCGAAATCACTGGCTTGCTCATCCTCACATCACCACTCAGCGCTTTCGGTGTTTTGTTGACATGTTCTTGTGCCTTGCCCTGGACTCTTATCACTTCCTGTCTCCCATGGTGTTTGTAGTCAGTTTGTAGTCCGTTCATTGGTTCCCCTTGATTAGTCTCCCCAGGTGTCGTGTTATCTTGTTAAGCTTGTTAGCCCCCTGTGTATATATAGCCCTAGTTTTTCTTTAGTTCCTTGTGAGTTGTTGAATGTAATGGTTGTCTGTTTGCCAGTCATTCTGTTCTTTGTTCCCTTTGGTTTTTGGCTTATTGTTTGTTCTAGTTTTTCCATTAAATACCTGCACATACAGTAGTCAACATTTGAAGTGGATCAAAAATTTTTCAGTCGTAAAGGCATCTTATTTGATTAAGCCAGCAGTTTTATATCAGTTTGTGACGTTCAGCTGCAGCATATATGCACTTCTCTTATACTAATCTAACAATATGCTGTAGCATTAGCATATCTTTGACATTTAAAACAGAAATAAATTACAGAAAGCATTTAGGACAACTGTAGAGATGGTTTGCAAGCAAGGTTTGACCCTCATATTTGCCCTCAAAAGAACCTGAAGGTTCAGTGGTTTGGGGAGCATTAATACCGAATTTAGATTCTCTTTATACTCCAGTTCTGGAGTTTCAGACAGTCTAAATCAGACTTGCTTGGCTTTACAGCAAAAAAGGAACGTTAAAAAAAGAAAAACGTCCTCTGTCTAATTTAGAGTAAGACTAAAGGGTTGTGAAGTAAAAAAAAAATATATATATATTTTGAATGAGGTATCTTGAAAACTGATTAAGTAAAAGCTGCCAGTGCATATCTGAGTCATGGTGTCTCTCATTCTCCACATTCATAAAACAGTGTTATGCAGCATATTTTAAGGTGAGACATGGTGTGCAGAATTATGCTGTTTTGATTGAGTGCATATGGAAAAGAAATCCTTCATCTGTAGACTTTGAATCATGAGTCATGCTCATATGTGAAAATGAGACCGTCGTTCTCACAGGCCTTGACTAGAAATTCATATCTATATGGAGGCATGTTATCACAAAAGGTCAACATGTGTTCAGTGAACTGTATCTTTTTTTTTCCTGAGCAATGATGGCGGAAATGTTCAATAGCTTTTTTTTGTAACCAAGACTTCAAGGAATGCGTCTATACATAAACTGTCTTTGAAAAGTAAACCCACTGTGAGAACAATTCACCGCAGTGAAAGCAAGACTCCCCTATATTTATACACACTTTGATGTACATACAGTATATCCAAGCATTATTCCTGGTTACAGTTGCTCGTTTGTCATCTACACTTGTACAAAGCAGCAGGAAGAGACCGCAGGGAAGTTGACCCTCACTATTTACCACAATATCTGCTCCCAAGCTGACAAGTGGCGGCACTTTGAGGAGCACTGACATGGAAACAAATAAATGTTTTTTATTTGAGAACATCAATCATGAGCGCCGCTGCTAACAGCGGGACAGGTTGACTTTGGCAGAGTAATGGACCTGCCAGCCTTTTCCCCTGTGTTCCTGATGGCAACCTTTCAACTCTTACCTACAAACTCCATTTACCGAAAAGTCACTTTCATTTAGACCCCAACGCTGACATAAAAGACAGACCAAAAGAAATGAGGACGTTTTGAGTCGAATGCTAATGGCTTCAGTTTTTACAGCTTCTCAAAGTGAGCTTCTTTGTGTTGCCAGAAGAGAGTGATGTGATTTATTGGCCAGGCCTGAGGTACGGTTATGAAGCAGAGTAACAGTGACACAGATAATCGGATTTGTTAGTGTGGTCCATTAAATACCGAGCCACCTTCTTCTGCCACAGGCCTCTGCATATAGGTGTGCTAACAATTTATGTTGCTTCAAAATAATTGCTCTGCAGACAGTGTATACTGGAGACTTATTTCTTGCTCCGATAATTCGATTGCAGATGCAGTGTGTTCAAACAATCCTCCCACACTCAATATAAATATGTAACGTCTATAGGCATTGAATAGAGAAATCATTGATTTAATATTCTGCCAGGGGCCATACCACCCTGGCAGGAGGGCTTTATTCGTATTCCCTACGTGATCTGTTGCGCATGTAAACTGTTCTTTCATTTTGCCTGCACTTGCTATTCATCAATTCATGGTAGGATGTCTTATTTTCATGTCTGTTGTGTTCTGTTGAATTTCAGACTAGCAAATTCAAACCAACAGCACGATGACGAGTGTGATATTGCTGTGATATTAAAATGAGAGCTGAACCGAAACAGAGTAGTGGTGTTTCATTCCTAAATGATTCAATGAATCGGTAAACGAATCAGTTCAACAAATGATTCAATGACACTCATAAAGCTGGTCAACTTAGGGTGCTTCTCAAATGCAAGGATGCATACTTATAAGGCTGTATATTTAAGCTGCTACGTCATAAAGCTCAGTTGAAGGATCCTTAGTAGCCATGCAGTCTTTGTTTCGCGTCCTTTATTCGGCCTGCATTGAAGGATGCATCAGGTGTATCATTTGCGTCCTTCAATCGCCCACAATCTTTTGATTTGAATCTTTTCAGACTCCAATTCCCCAAAAAAATGAATTAGCTGAAAATGAATCAACACTGAGGTTGTTCGATTTTATTATGTCATGCGAGACAACACTAGGATGCAGCCTTCCATTTGAGAAGCACCCTTATTTCATTTCCTAAATTAATCAGCGTTTTGAATGAATTGGTAGCACGAATGATTCAAATGACGCAACTCGGCCAAGAGGACTAGAACTCAAAACGTGAAAACCTAAATGATTTTAAAGAAAGATAGCATAAGCACATTTTCAAGCAAAATATTTCATAAGACATCTGTTTGTTGGGTTTCAATTATAAAACAGTATATTTACAGTCCAAAAAGAAGAGAATATTTGGACTTGTCTTTAAGCACTTGACTTATGCATAAAAATTCATACATCTTTAAGTGCAGCTTAAGTGTACAAACAATTCTCTGGGCCACTGCCTGTTGGTGTCTAAGCAGATAATGCAACTTAATGGCTGAAATCGTACTAATGCACAGCTCTGATTAACACATAATCCTTTTTCAGCATTCACACCAATTCAAGCAAATGTCTTCTCTTAAAGAACAAGAGACATCCATATGAAGGAACTGCATTGTTAAACCCAACGCACTGGTACAACTATCCAGAAAAAAAACAACAATGATAAAAGCAATGTTCAATCTCGTAAAGATATTGCTGACAGATATGGCTGCAGTATTGGTTTAGCTTTAATAGTGAAACGGAGCAACATTCGGTGTGTAGACTCTCTCGTCTCCTGTATACTTTGCTTCTATCAGCTCCTTTACTATATCTGTCATGCTGTTACTAGAAGTCGAACAGTGAGAACTTCCTCTTTGAACAGAAGCTCCTCTTTGAACAGTAGATAAAAGCAGGCCAGAGACGGTTTGTTGTTATACCCATAGACATGGAAAAACATCCAAATGCGCTGCCAGTTCTAGTAAAAGCCGATGTTCATGTCATGGACGCTTATCTGTGTGAAAATGACCAGTGCAACAATGTCCACAGTCCCACCATGATTGATAGTTCATTGATAGACATTTATGCTGAGTCTCGAAAGGTTTATTGTAAAGTTATAGACCGGTTAGTGGGAAATGAAGTCTATTTTGTGCATTTTACATGACTGTTTTAGTTTTTAGACGGCATATATATTTGTTTGCAATAAATATATATTGCTTCATCTGTTGTGAGAGCAGTGCTGGCATTATTCTGACAACTCTGTTGACATTTACCGCAACGCCAATGTTGTTAACTAGCAGAAGGCAAGATTACACCAAGATGCTCTTCGTGAAAACTCAGCTAATGGGAGGTTGGGAGGTCTTTTTTTCTCACCCTTTGTTTGATAAAATCTGGAGAACTCGAGAAAAGAAAGAAAGAAACTTTTCATGCAGATAATAACCAGCCTATGACATTAGCTGTATTAATATACACTCCTGACAGACACTAGCTAATGTCATGATTTAATTTAGAGTGTTCTCACGTAATTCCTACGAGACGCGGAGAACAGAGACCCAAATACCAAAATATCAGCTGAGATAAAAGGAAAAACAGACCCAATTCCAGAAGCATCCCTCTGAGGGTTAAGTGTGCAGCCTCTCAATTTGGATCTTAAAAAGACTCGTCCCGCCGGGAACGATATTACGCGTGTAAGATTTCCGCTAATGAACTTGTATTGTTTCAGTCGCCACCTTGGATAAAGTTGTGCGCCTTTGGAAAACCATTCGCGGCTCTTTGTTGTGTTGACATGGTCGTCCTTTAATTTATTTACGTTCTAGTTATCATAATGAAAGATAAATTAACAGGACTTGTAGGGAAATATCAATAAGGTATGAAACATTCTCTGGAAATACACGTGTCAAAAACGTACCCAAGTGGCAGGTCAAACGTTTGCCGAGATGGATGGGGCAGAGCTAAGCTTCTTTATCACATGTGATGAGGAAGGTGTTAATTGTCAGATCACTGTCGGTTAAATGAATACAATCATTTAGCGCATGGTAATGGCACATTAACAGAGTAAAGCCTCACCGCGCTGATCATTAATTAGTCTGGCCTGTCTCACAGAGGAGGGAGCAGCACCATCCAGCACTATCCTGTCTGTATAGTTTAGCACTAATGAGCCTTTAATGTGCAGGACCAAAGAAATGGACTATCTCACATCCAGACCTATTGTGTCTGCAATAACCTTTGAATTACACGGTGCTCAGATGCCGCAACAACACACTTCTCGTTAAAGCCTGTTGTTTACTGCAGTACAATGGGGTGAAATCACAGTCTGCTTTGGGAACATTTATTATATGCAGTATGGTTATATGCAGTAAGGAGTCGCAACATTGTACTTGCACACTTGCAATAGTTTAGCAGTAACCTTTATTTGGAGACTTGGGTCATGCGCCTGTCAAGGGGAATGACCATCAAAATCTGCATGTCCACTTTGAGTCAACTGGGCTTAGAATTCAGCGCCATCAACTGGTAAAATGTGGAAAAGCAGGATGTGATGCTTTAATATGAAAATGGAAAACCCAGTGATGTAATGCATAAATAAAAAAATGGTTTTCATGTTGTTATGGTAAAAGGAAATGCTTTTAGCTCACAGAACAGAATACAATTAAATAAAAAATGAAACTAAATTCTTAGACACTTTGCCATTGCAACAAAATTAACACAAATGACTACATAAACAGTGAATCATCACATATAAGGGGAATATTTTTTCAAGAGTATTGGCTTGTCAATTCTGACAATGGATGAACTACCTCATGTACAATTATTCTTCAGTGGTCTTCAAGAATATGTTTCCGTTTCATAAAATACAAGACAAGCAGGGAACATGGGAGAGAATTAATTTATATAATTTATACTATTAATTAGACTTTATTCTAATTAATACATTCTTAAATAAGACATTTGTATGATCCAGTTGGCCTTTTTTTATGGACACCAGATCTCATGCCAACACACCTGGAAGAGGAATTAGTCGGCACACATATCTTAGAGAGAATGGTTTATGAAATAAATTGTTAGGGTAATTAAGTATTGATTAAATTCTTTAAAAAATGGTCAACTAAAACAGATAGCTTGACTAATCAATTTATTCACATATAAACTGTTCTGTGATTTTCTTACTAAAGTATTCACATCTCTCTGCTGCATCGATCACATTACCTGAGGATTGCACCCCCAAACTCATCCAATCCAATTAACTATAACCTAATTATTAGGCTACTCAGAGAAACAGTCATTTGGGTAGGTTGGATATCTCTTCTCATATACTGCAATCACTGTAAGTGGAAAAAGTAAGGAGAATGGGGAAAAAAAAGCAAAGCAAAATGAAACGAAAAAAGAAAACAAAACGCAATAGCACACATACATAAGCAACTGGAGTGCATACCATCTATCATTCTAATACTGTAAACAACATATTATACAATATTGATAACACTACCTACAACAATACAATTTGCTCAACAGCTCTCAAAGAGACGAGGAGGGTCATTTATCTGCCTGTTTTACCAGAAGTCTTCTGCAGTATATACATGTTCATTCAAACTGTTAGTGGAAAAAGTTCCAAAATAGAAATTTTTTTCGTCATTACTTTGAATTCACATGCTTTTACATATGTGAGTCAGTCTTTGGAGAAATAAATTAGACGCACTAACACGGACAGGAACAGAGATGTATAAAAATATTTAAAACCTTACAAAATGTATTCTCACTCATCGTCAGAGCCTGTCAATGTTCAATTTGTGGAAATGCTTCGGTTTCCAGCACGCAACTGATATGTTTAAATGTCAGCTTTTTGAGATATTCACTCATAAAAAGGGACCACCACCAACCAGGCTTTAGTGTGACAAAATAATAAGAAAAAAAACACAAGTATATATATTTTTAATATAGAATTGGAATATCCTCTTCTTTGAAAAAAGAAAATACAGACATCTCAATTGAAACATTTCTCATAATCCAATGTTCTTACATCCTCAGCGGTTTCACAACCATCTCTGTTTTCCTTGATGATGAACCCTCATGACAGTTGCCATGGAAACAAGACCAGATGAATGGCTTGTCTTTTCATGGTGAGATGTGAGTTTGTCTGAGTGCAGAAGAGTCAGGCCAACCCCCCACACCTAGAAGGCATATGGGTGAGCTACGCTTTTGTCTGAAAAATACATAACTACAAGCCCACTATGCAATATTCTTAGTAGCATTTTCGTTTAACCTTTCCATGTAATTTCGGAGCTCTTTGGAGTCCCCAAGCTCGATGTCTGGGCATACCCATTTGATGTCGTTCTGACCAATGAGAAGCGGGCTTATGGATGGGCAGCCATTGCTGGGCTTGCTATGGCTAAAAGTGGTGAACTTGACCCGCTTCCTTTTGGTAGTGGGTGAGTTTATGGACTCGATCTTGTGATCTCTCCCAGCGCAACCTGAGTCAGAGGCCGACCTGTGGACTTGGCCTTGAACGCTCTTCTGAGAGGAAAGGCCATTGAGGAGCTGGCTACCTTCCTCCAGGCCCAGTCCGGAGTCCATGGTGCCACCCAGCTCCTCTTGATCCAGACACAAACCTGCCTGACTTTCTAAAAGCTCGGTGTCATGGCCTAACCAAACCCAGTCGTGGGCATGAGCCATGGTCTCCTGGCCCTCCAGTGGGAGCTGCTTGTTGCGATACTTGAGGGCGTAGGAGACACAATTGATTAGGAATACCAGGATGGCCAGGCAGAAGACACCTAGCAGGGCGTACATGCCTATTTCCAGGTCCGTAAGCCCGCGGCGAGTCTGCAGCAGGTCATCCTCCATGTTACGTCCAGGTGGAAGGTCTGCTTGAGCTGGGAATTCGGAGAAATCCATTGGAATATCACCAGCTGAGAGCCTGTCGCCGCTTGCTTTCCCTGGAATGGAGGTTTTGATGGTGGTAGCGCCTCGGTTCATGATTCCAGCCTCCATGTCTGAAATCGAACCACCGTAGTATGGGGCATTGGGCCTGTACCTCCTGTCGCTTGAGCTATTTCCTGTTTCTTCATCATGCCCAAATTTCACATGGACGTTTGCGTTGCCTGCGGCCAGAATTGTGCGCCGCTTGGTTTTTTGGCATGATTCAGGTCCATACATCTCCAAACGAACCAACATGCCTTGACCTTCACCCTTAGCCACCACCACTGGCCACCTCCAGTTGGTGCTTTTCTTCACTGTCACCACCTGGTCATCCAACGAGGTGGCCGTAAGGACAAAATGTGCAGGGTTATAGAGGTCAAGAGGGGTCATGGAGCCATCGCTGAACTGAAGCCAAGCACTGACAAGGGACTCCTGAAAGGAAAACACAACATGAATAGATGCTCTCAGGTAATGCTAATTTTCTTGCATCAAGTATGCATGATTCTTAACCCCATTGCAGGACCGTTCAAAAGCTTTAAAAGTTCCCAAAACCACATTTCAAAGAGTGAAGACGCACTGATCAGCGGGAGATTCAACCAATCTGCCCATTTTATGTCTATCAACTTAGAGAAGAGAGGAAACCCCTGCCGATGCAAAGGATTAGTGAAATCAGACTAATCAGGAAGGGTTTTAAATGTGAGATGACTAAGAATAAGTGGGCAGCCCTGAGCAACATGATCCACTAACAAACCGCAGCTACTCATCAACATGCAGCCCATGTCAAACGACTTTGTCCATAATGACTGTGATTGTAGTGATTGCACCTGCTCATGGATAAAACAACCCTACATTTCTGAGAAACAGACACACAAGTATGCAAAACTGTGACCTGAGAACCAGAAATTATTCGCAATTTAACTGCATGGGGTTGAAATTTTCAATGAGATTTCACAGTGGACGGGCTACCCTGTACACTACACTACACTACAAAAAAGAAAAGAAAAAAAGATTGGCGATATAAAAATATGATTGATAATATTAATTAAACATTAACAGAATATGAATGAAATTGATAATAATAATAATAAACAAATAATGCTGAAAAATATGTATTATTCTAATTAATAATAACAAAACAACTAATCTAAAATTAAATAAATAAACAAACAAATAAACAAACAACAACAACAATAATAATAAACATTAATATTATAACATATATATATGTTTTGATTGTAAAGAGTTTAATTAGACTACCAAATTAGCACTGTGCATTGTCTCCTGTGTGGTAGCCGTGGCCACAATGGCCCTGTTGCTTCCTGGGCTGAGTGGAGGTCAAGAAAAGGCCAGGCAACCAGCTGCACGCCAGCTCGTAATACTGACTTTTCACTCAGAACCCGGATCATCCTCTAAGCCAGAGAACAGAGTCTGACAATGGGGACATCACCTGGATAAAAACGCAGACAGATATGCTTCTGTTACATAACACTGTAAAACAACTGAAAATTCTCTCTCATACAAACTTAGTGACATGAAAAAATGAGTAGGCTACATGCAATGTCAAAAAACTAAATGACAGCTGTCCGCCCTCAGCCATATGGTGATATCTGACACACAGGCAAGGAAATGACTTCGATATGAAACGTGATGAGTAGACTTCCTATCTGGATCAATTAATAGCAAAGCAGCCACCTCCATATTTCTACATTCATTATGTTATAATGAAGTGTCAGAAGCCATTTACTTCTTGTCTGTAAGTGGAACTTCTACTGTCACCAGCGTGCACAGTCCGCACTTGCTTCTAACCATCATTTGCACACTGTCTGGAAGTCCACAGGCAAGTTTTTCCACTCTAAAATGCAGCCATGTTAAGGTAAAGAAACAATTTGTATTCTGTTTTTATATTCCGCTCTTATTTTGAGCACATCCTAATTTGCCAGTTGAATTGAGAGATTTATTAATTAGACATAAAATAAGAATAAGCAAGGGGAGCCTCGGGCATTACCCAATATTGCATAAGATGCTGCCCCAGTGCTCCACTTTTAAGTTTGTGCTAGCTACACTACTTCAAATTTTTATTCCAAAGTCTACTCTGTTTTTGAAACCACACATTTTCCCTTTTCTAATTTCAAGTAATTAGTCATTCAATTTAGTTTTAATGAACTGCAAAAACAGGTGGGCCCCTTTTGAAATTGAATAGTGAGTTTGGTCTAATAGCAAAGTGGACGATTGGTAATTTGGCCGTGGTTAAGTGGTGGGTTTTTGATTTCAGGGATCTCGATCTATAAAGCAGCACTGGTTTTCAGACTCTACGTATTCCATCCCACCATTACTGGGCTTTTTATCTGATTTTAATTTTCAGCAAATGGATCAAATCGAAGTGCTCTCCACCTGTGGCTTTGGCGTATACTATTCCTGTCAGATAGCACTCTAATGGCACTTTCAGCTTGTCGAGCAGGTGTATTTATGTGTGAACGTGTAGGTGACGTGTAAGAAAAAATGTGTGATTTTCACAGACTGACCCTTAATTAGTAGGTCTTCATAAAGGAAATTATCATTTGTCATAAGAGCTGTGAGATGTGCAGACAAACAGTACACAAGCAGTGACAGAGCAGAGTGACAGATGGTGTGCTGTCTAGTTCTCGTCTGAAGTGTCACATCACAACTCGGACTGATTCACCTCTCATCCGCACAGAGAAATAGACAAATGACATCCAGGATTTTCCAATAGAAAACAAGGACGTTCTCACATTTTATTCATGCAGTATAAACAAGGGAAATGCGGCTTAGTCAGCTGTAACCGTCAGTTTTGTTCCTGACAGAATTGGGCAGCTCTGGTTGGAGTGTGTTGAGGGAATTGCATAATATGCTAGAACAACGAATCATGGAAAAAGGTTTTATAATGCTGGAAATCCATAGATTTAGTAGATTATTGTAGTAATGCAGCCGTGGGCTTCATTTTCTGTGAAGATATTCACACACATTTTTTTTTTATAGTACATCACGTCATTTTTAGACATAATCACGCATACATTCTTCCTGTTTCTCACCTGAACCTTGGTGACGCCAGTGTTCAGACCGATGAGGACCTGTTCTTCTGACAGTTTGGCTACACGTTCATCTGCCACCCTTAAAGAGTCTCCCACCAACTCTGTCACGTCCACCTGCCAATCACTGCCCAAGAGGAAGTCTGGCTGGCTCTGCCATTCCTCTGGCTGTGCCTCAAAGTGTGTGAGCACACGAACGGTGGTGCTCTGGTACTGTGGACCACAGCTACGATCCTTCTTGGCTCCTTCAACCCCGTCATCCTCTCCAGACCTGCAGTAAAAAGAGCAACCAATACCAAGTGTTACATTCCATCCCACTGTGTCCGGGCTATTCTATTCTATTCTATCCTATCCTATCCTAGAACAATCAACATAAAAGTAAAAAAAACCGTTTATATATTACAACTATTATATAAAACTAAAATTTAGAAACAATTTAAATAAATATTATATTTTAATTACATAAAAATAGTATTGTACATTTTTTTTTCAAGATTTCAATTATTTTTAATATTACTTTATTAAAAAAACAATACATATGTACTCAAAACAAAATCAATGTGACTTAGATTGGTCGACAACAAAGAAAAAGAAAGTCAAACATTAAATATTATATGATATCTTATAAAAAATAAACCATTAAAATAAATAAGTAAATATTGGACTTTCAACATATGATTATTACGAGAATAGTGCTGGTTGTTGATGCTCAAATCAATAGTAGAAAAGACAAAAACTATTTATTAATTCAGCGTCTAAGTGTTTGTTGGACTGCTCTGAAATTTTTTTTTTAAGGAATTATTAATATATAAAAAAAAAATAAAAAAATTTACAACAAAATCGTTGAAAATATGGTTTAAACCAAAGATAAGTTATTAAAAAATGTAAACTTGTACTTTCAGCATCTCTGAAATTATTTTCTGAGTAAGAATTTGGTTGACAAATTCAAGTAGAAATGACAAAAGAATTGTGAAAAAATTAAATGATAGCGCAGCTCTGACTTTTCCATTATTTTTAATGAGGCGAAGTCATCCAAAATAAAAAAACAACAGGAGTGGCAGGTTAACATGGTGGCTATGACCAGAGGGGAGGCCACGCTTCTCTAGACTTTTACGCAACAACTCTTGACCGACGGTAGAAACGGCATGACATTTACAGAACACAGGTGTATAAACAGGGCCGGCGGCACTCAGCTGAGGAATGTCAGGTCACAGGAGGTCTCAGGCATAACGAGACTCAGTCTTACAACTCAAGCACATGTTTCCCGCTCTCAAAATACTACCTGAGAAAGACACGACCTAAGACCAAGGGCACATATGATACAGCAAGGGTGCAAATTTAAGACTTGTCAAGTGCCAAATGTGAGTAAACATGGGCTTTTGATGAATACAACTCACCAGCTGGCCACTATCTTAAAGGAACAGCTCACCCATAAAGAACAATTCAGTCAAAATGTATTCCCTCATATATTTAATCTAGGATGTCCAGGTATCAGTAAGAATCAAAAAGGATTCATAGAAGAACCGTGGTATCCCAAATAACCTTTCAGTAAAAGGTTCTTTAAAGAAACATGCTTTTCTTATTGTGAAGAACCTTTTTATAGTCAATATAACTTTTCCACTACAAAAAAAAAGTTTCCATAGATGATCGTCTGGAGTTTATTTCCTGCAGAACTTCATGTGGCAACACATATGGAATATTTATCATCATAAGCCATCAAATGATTACTCTATATTAGGAACAAAATAATGACATAACAGAAAATAGAGACTCAAACAAGATGCTATAAGCAACAAAATGACTAGTTTGTCACTAGAATCATGACAATATAAGAAGACGGACCAAACTGAGAATCAGTCTTTCCTCATTCAAGTATATAGGAGCTGTACTTGCATGTCTATTGCATGTAAACTTCCTGCAAAGGAAAGAGCTGCCTGGGAGCGTTATGAAGATGGCCGCCACATGAACTTGCCTCTAATAATTTTTGCTAATAATGCAAGAAAAAAATGTTTAAATAATTAAATTGTAACCAGGACAAAAATATATAATTTTAATAAAAAAAAAAATGTTCTCAATTCACTTTCTCAATTGCAAGAGTAGGGTCTGGTCAGAGAATCTTCATATTGAGATAACGGATTAGCGATCATTGTGCAACCCACACATCTGCTTGCTGACCAACACACATTACTGATGACAACTAAACAACTTAATAGTATAACCACACTTATTCCTCAGATTCATCATTGCCTTGCAAATTCTCCACCGCTCATTCCATCTGTCATCCTGTTCTCACTTATCATGCACGAGTCAATCCGGCAGGATTGTTTCTGGTGGAAGAGTAATTCAAAATGATCTTGTGGATATCCGCAGCGTACAGCAGCATTAACCTGCGCGTTGTCTGGTGCTGGTGCGTCAGAGGCAGGTGTGCCTGAAGACGACCCAGCGGTAATTAAAAAGTCAGCGTCCGCATCCTCCCCTCACCTCCATCATGCGTTCCAGAGGGAGCTCCGCTACACGTCTGGCATTACCAAAGAACGACAGAGCATGAAAACGGCTGAGGAGAGGGTTGATAAAGACAGGGCAGGCTGACACCAGCAAGCTGGAGCATCACTGGTGCTGTGCAGTACTAAGAGACTTATTACAGTAATGTATGAAATCTTTGCGTTTTCAAATCACCAGCAGAACCATACTGCATAACATGTGTGGGCTGTGCAGGATATTTTCTGCTCAGCTAAAGATTATAAAACTTGACAGAACATAGTTTCCAGGCTCTTTTCATCTCAATTAAAATTTATAGAAGTTATATAATTATAACTCTCAAAAATAAAGATTGTTTGTTGGCCTGTATGTTTCCATGAGTAACCTTTAGCATCCATAGAACCCTTCGAATGAACAAAAGGCCCTTCGCCGTGGAAAAAGGTTATTAAAAGGAAAAAAAAAAGATTATTTTAACTTTTCACTTTAAAGGGTCTCTGGGAACCAATAATTATTTTTCATTTGCAACACCATAATTTGGTTATTTCTTTGTTCGGTGATACGGTTTATTCTTTATCAATTTCTAATGTTCACAAAGTTGTGCACCAAAATTATTTATACTTTACACTCTTAAAAAGGTGTCAGTTAGAATCAGGGGATTCAGGGATGTTTGGTTCTTCATGGAACCACAATGCCAATAAAGAACCATTATTTGTAAACTTCAGGAAGGAAATGCAGGGCTGCAGGTGATACACACAACCCTAACCCTAACATCAGGAATAACACAAGGTTATAAAGTGTGGACTTTTCCACACTTTACTCTCCTCTTTAGGCTACAGTATAGTATAATTTAAGGAATAATATTATCTAATGCCACTGATGTGTAAATGTGGGCAGCCATGCATTCACGTGTTCAACTAAATTCAACTATTTAATATCAGAAAATTCTTGAGAGGGTTTTGAAAGTTACAATATGCTTCAATAATACAATGAAACCTTCTCAAATGATCAAGGTCAAATGTGAAACAAAAATTTGAAACAAAAACGGCGCTAACCTCTGGTTGGTAGCATCTACAGGAACTTTCCAGCTCCTGATCTGACTAAGCTCCGGATCGGACATCTCGATCTGCAGGGGGAGTCGAGGCATCCATACGCTCACCTCCAGCTGAGCACTGAGGTAACTGTAGGTGAAGTTCACCATCATCCTCACTCTCCCACACATCTCCTTGCCATTGACGTAAACATAATCGCACCTTTCAGACACCTGAGAGACAGGAATACAAATCAGACAGCAGACAAACAAAGAGTTCAAGCAACACGGTATTCAAAGCAGCACTAAATTAAAGAAAATTGCAGCCCTGGCCAAGGTATCAGCCTACGTTTCGCTCCAATTTCCTGGCGACGATTTCAAATTTTGAAAGCGCAAAAAATGAGGCCTCTTTTTGTGCTAATCAGCGCAATATGTGAAAAACAGTCTGGCCTTTGTGGGGGTTTTTTTTGTGCCGCTGTTATTTGCTTTCATTCTGAGCTTTAATGAGGAATAAGAGAGATTGGATGGGCTTTGACTGGCCTGTCCAAGTATTTATTTCTGACTACAGTCGGAGGGGGAGTAGTTGCTGTTGATAATGAGAGTGTTTGGATGTCTACATTTCTCAGACTTTGGGGTTGAAAGAAGCTAAGCAGATGGAGGGATAGAAGAAAACAGAAAAAAGTAGTCAAGTCCTTCTATTCCAGCAAAGTAATTCATTTGTAGAACATCTATACTGCTCTTAGCTAATGCTTATAATATCTGGCAGAGAAAACCTAATCTCATCCAATCCAATCAAATTGAGGACTTTTTTTAAAAACTTCAGATGTGGATGTGGACCAACGGCATTCAAAACTTTCACTGTTTTGAGAAATAAAGTCTGTGTAATTGAGTCTGCAGTAAAGATTCATGTTTGTATAGATTTAAATTTTTTTATACAAATTCATTAGCACATTGAGTTACTGTACATAGTGATTTGAGGGGGCAACTAACTAACTTGCTGACCATATTCAATTTGTAAACTTAATTCTTATATCTGCCACACGTGGATTTTGGAGGTCAGTGGATAAATTCATGGATCAACAATTAAAAAGCAATATATGACTTATTGGTCCTGTCATCGTTAAATATATAGCTGATGTGAGCTATTTCATAAATCAGTTGGGACAAAATCAGCATTGGAAAAAGTGACTAAAAGTATACGACGCCTAGGCTTGTAATAATGAACAACTGCAGTGAACTTAAATAGTACTATAATTCCACACAGCAATTATATCTGTTAAACACCAGTTAAATCTCTTTAATTGCCTGGTACTGCCCATATCAATGGCATAATAGACTCATTTGCAGTTTTACATTGACAACTGTATTCTTTACATCCTCATTTACATATTGTAAATCTCCCACAACATTCTGAGAGCCAGAGATCCTCTGAGGTGCTCTGGTGGCCCATGAAGGGTATTGGTTTGGGTGTACAATCTGACAGTGTGCGGAGAACTATGGTCAATCTAACTTCACAGCAACATACCCTTCCCATGAGCATCTATATACACCATAACTAGTCTGGCAGAGCATTAATCAGGAACATTAAGACTGCTGAAGAGAGGGACGCTTACAGAGGACGTCAAGACCCCCGCAGGGAACTGGGTTGGATACTTAATGACCCATTCAACAGGCACAAGGTGAGACTTGACTGTGCTGTCTGACACAAATGCTATCCCTCTCTGCCCATCCATCTCTGACCGAGGTAATTAGCAGAGTGCATCTTGAGCATCACTACAGGTTCACCGCAAGGTGATGTTTGGAGTAACTAGCAAAAAGCGGAGATGCAACAACCTAACACATACATATGCATATAGCTTCAGTGTAGTTTGCTCATTTTTATTATGTTTTCAAAAGGACTGCCTGACTGTACCTCCATACAATGGAATGGCAAAATGCATTAACAGCTGATTGTTTTTTGTTTTAATTTTAATCAAGTTCATATGAATTTTCATACACAGTTTTTCATACACAACCCATCTCTCACAGGACAGAGATTCAATTTCAATTTTGACTAAATGTGTAGTTAATGAATTTTGCCTTTGTAGTGTAGTTAAACTACCTTTAATATGAATAACTTAACAAGCCTCAGTTTCAAAGTAGGTTTTCAAACACTGAGTGAAACACCTCCCTGGACAAACACATTTGTGTATATGAACACGCACAAACAATCCTCCTGCAGCATGGTGATACGGTTTCATCTAAATCATTTTTTTAAAAGAAAAAAAGGGAAGGGAGAGGGGGAAAAACAAAAATGATAATTGATAATTAAACCATTATTGAAATTTAGACAGGGTAATTAGTGTAATATGAACTGTGTATATATAATATCTGTATCTGCCTGTGCAGAAGATCTTCTCTTTTGCTGGATTGTCTAGACAGCTTGAAATCAAAAGGCATCACAAAGAAATACTACACATCAAACACAAATAGGCGGAAATTGTGGTCCTGAGCCCCCACCCCATCTGAGGGTTGTCCCCCCCTAAAAATATAATTAAAAACCACACTTTGTATTGTAATTAATATTATGATATATACTTAAAGTAACTGTGTAAGTATTAAAACAATACAAAATACAACAATACAAAAAAAAGTTTTAAGTTTAGAAACATTTTGAGTCCCCCCTCACTTTTCTCACAGTGCTTTGGTCCACTGCCTGCTTTACCTCTCTACCTTAACATCGGATGAAGTGATTCTCTTCTCTTTAATACAGATGATGCTGAGCCATTAATAAATTAATCATGACAAAAAAAAGATAACTTATGTATGTTTCCATGAGTTCGCTGTGTTAGCAATGATAACGTTACCTTGCTTGTTTGGTAGTTTATAGCTCATTGGATAGTAAATCTCCCACTACAACTAACACTGCAACATGCCTATGTGTTTACTGATATTAGGCTAATATTGTAGATCTACCGTTGTGTTGGGTTTTACTCAATATGATGTCAAGTGACAGATCAGTGGGCTTGCTCCAGTTGAATATCTAAGTAAGAGATGTCCTGTATCCCAGACGAAACCTAAAATACTATGTGGAGGATACAAGATAATTTAATAATTAGGTTACACTTTATTTCAATAGTCCACTTTAGACATTCTACTAACTGTAAGTAACTTTGCAACTACATGTCAACTAACTCTCATTAGAGCATTTGTAGACTGTTAGGTTAGGATTAGTAGAATAAGTTGCCGTTCTTGCAAAGTTACTTATACTCAGTAGAACGTCTGTTGAGCGACCATCAAAATAAAGTGTCAGCAGATATTAAGCAGAGAGTCTACTAATACTCTAATGACTGCTAGTTGACATGTAGTTGCAAAGTTACTTCTAGGTAGTAGAATGCCTAAAGTGGACATAAGAAAAATGGACATAAGATCATTTTCAGTGCACCAAACGTAAAGTACAAAAAGTCCCCATATTAAGGCAATTTGGCCTTAATTAAGGCAAAACATTTTTGTGTCCCCTTCAAAAATTGCTCTTGAGAAATGTTATGTTTATTGCCCCTTAAGATAAAAAATCTAACATTAAATTGGGCTGGGAACTGTAGCAGGAAAACAGTCAAAGATAAGGGCTTTTCACACATAAAATTGTTAACCTAGATTCTAAACCCTGGAGTAAACATAACTCCTGGGATATCTAGTTTAAATGTGTACATTGTTCATATTTAACCCTATAGTGTGTAATCAGTAGTATGGAAAAGAGCAGCTTGGTCATTCATTTAAAGGGGTCATATGATGCGATTTCAAGTTTTCCTTTCTCTTTGGAGTGTTACAAGCTATTGGGTCATAAAGAAGATCTGTAAAGTTGCAAAGTCTAAATTCTCAAATCCAAAGAGATATCCTTTATCAAAGTTAAGACTCTGCCACGCTCCCCTAAACCGGCTCGTTCTAACACGCCCCTACATACCTACATCAATATGTGGAAATATTAGCATAATACCGCACAAATGTGCACGCAAAGAAAGAAGGCATTGTTTCAGTAACCGCAGCATGTCAGGGAGACGCTGTGTGTGTTTCAGTGCGAAAGCAAAAGCGCTTTATTTGTCCTTCCGGAAGTAGATGCATTTAGGATTCTTTAAAATTACTTACAACAGAACAGCAATGCAATTTATGGACGACCGTTTCGTGAACCTAGGAGAGGAGCTAATTCTGACTTTGCTATGACAACCTGGCGCTTCTGCATCAGCTACTGTTTTGTTATTAGTTTAAGTATTTGACTGTTCAAATGCACAGTTTTGCACATCGTGTGTGTGTGTGGCGCGACGTGAGCGTGAGAGAGATGAGAGAGGATGCACGAGAGAGCGAGACACATCAGAGTGGAGTCAGCTGTCTTAACCGTGGCTTGTGTACTGCAAACACATATTCATCACTGTGTCTGTCACGAGACTCTGTTCCCCTTTCAGGCTCCGTCTTTACATTTATTTTGAAAGATGAAAAATAAGGGTAAGGGGCGTTACATTTCCGACGAGTGCTTGCGATGATGGCCAATCACAATGCACTGGGTCAGCTGGCCAATCAGAGCAGACTGTGCGTGTCGGAAGGAGGGACTTTGTAGAAAACGAAGCATTTGAGAGAGGTGGGGCATAGAGGACCTACAATAATGTACAGTATTTGAAAAATAATGTGTTTTTTGAACATTAAAGCATGTCAACATATTCTGTTACACCAAATACACAAAATAATGATCTTTAAAAAAGCATCATATGACCCCTTTAAAACATTCTGTTTGTGTTCAACTTTATAAAAAAAAGGATACGGGTCTGGAACAACAGGACAGTGAGTAAATCAAATGTTGATTTATGGTCAAGCTATCCCTTTAACATACTTATTTGCCTATTTATGAGTTCAACAATGAATGGATGAATACAGTTTGCGATGGCAAATGAAACTTATAAAATTAAAGGGGTGGTTGACTATGATTTCACTTTTTGAACTTTAGTTAGAGTGTATTGTTGCTGTTAGAGCATAAACAATGTCTGCAAAGTTATGACGCTCAGAGTTCAACGCAAAGGGAGATATTTTCTTTTAAAGAAATCGCTGTTTAAGGACTACAAAAAAACGACTGCTAGGGACTACAACGAGCTTCTTCCTGGGTTTGTGACATCACCCAATGGTTACATAAACCCCGCCCCTGGGAACACACAACTACCCGTAATGGTAAGGGGGCGTGACAATTCTGGACAACGTGCATTCGGCAAATCACAAACACACTGAGCCCGCTAACCAATCAGAGCCCATTGCGTATTTCTGAGGGAGGGGCTTCACAGAACCAGAAACTCAACAGACCGTTTTGACAAGAATGGAAACAGCGGCGTAGAATAAAGGTAAAATATGTGAAAATGCATGAACACATGTTACACTGCACCCCATAAACACAATCAAGTTTTCGAAAAAAGCTGATCAACCACCCCTTTAATATAAATACATGGCTGCCATTTGCCATATGTATGAAATCTACAAAATCTGCAGTGCTCAAAAAGTCAATGTAGACAAAACTAATGGCATAGTGTCTTCGGATGATCTGAATCGAGGGCACCAGTGCCTGTGTGTGTGTATGTGTGTCAGCTTTTGTGAGGAAGGGGGATTCCTTTCCAGAGGTCAGTGTTTAAGTGTGGGGTGTTTAACAGATAATTAAACCCAAAGGGAGTAAATACACACAAATCCACACTGTCATTTTCTCCCTAATAAAATGCTCTCATATTGTGTTCCCAAATGGCAGATGGAAGTGGAAGGCACAAGCTTGTTCGGAAAAGACTGCATTTAACATCCCTTTATTTTTCGCCTCTGGCTTGACAACTGAAAACAGACATTACTTCAGAGCGGTTGAATATATAGTGCTTTAAATCAAATCTAATATAGCTACCATAATACACTATGTTCCCTCCAACAGTTCTTTTGTTATCTTGGTTACAAAATTATTCTGAGCTTCGGTGTGTCTGCAGGTTCTTTTAGCTTGTTTCCTTTTGATGAAAACCATTTAAACTATAGAAGTGCTTTACAGTAAATCACACACCATCACAAGATCTCAGGAATTACTAATTAAATCATTACATTTCTAAAATCATTTAGAAATGAATAATTTGGTTGGCGTATATGTGCATATTTAGGATACATAAAATGCCATTAGCATACCAAATAAATATTTTGAATGTCAATTTCCATCACCACCATTTCCACCACAGAATGTTATAAAAAATAATTTGAAGTGTGTTGGAAATTCCATTGTGATAGAAATGTTCATGTTCAGAAATGTGGCAAAGCTGACTGTTATTGGACAAATTAAATTAAATTATTGAGAATGTGTAGAGTTTATTTATTATTATATATTTATTTTTAAGTCTAGAGGGTCAAAAGTGCATCTACATGTGTGTTATTTGTTCATGTTAGTGACCCCTGCATACTTCTGCCTACCTTAACCACATCCTCGTCTGTCGAGCGACATTCCACCGACTCGGTCACATCGGTCACAGTACCTTCGGTTCCAACGGTGACCACCTTCACTGGCATGGCAACAGTCTTCCCGGTGAGCACTGCGGTGTTAAGGATCTCTGTCTCCTGCACACAGAGGGCATATCAATCAGACTGTGTTAAGTCAGGATAATTCACTCGCAATTATTCACGATAATTCGTTATTCTGTCAGCTTCAGCTCTTCAGCGCCAACACTGAGTTATTGCTATTAACCCAGTGAGTCATATCATTCAATTAGAGTCATCAGCTCTGGAGAGTCTCAGTGAGATGGAGAGGTCTGTTTAGAGCCAAACAACACATCCTGTTTTTATGAAACTGATCCACTCTCAGATAATACATATTAACATGAAACACACACAGGAATAAGGTTCACTATCAAGTCGCTACAAAAAGAAAAAAAAAGAGAAAAAAAGATTTTCACATATATTCAGAAGAAAATATGAATGCTTGCCCATACAAATCTCTTCAGCATGACACTAGGGTACTGTGGGTAATTTGCCAAGCTGATGCGATGTGGTTGCTAAGGTGTTCAGAGTAGTTTCAACATGTTGTTTGTGGTTGCTAGGATGTTCAGGGTAGTTGCTAAGGTGTTTTAAGTGGTTGCTTACTGCCCCAAAATCAAAAGAGCTCCAAGACGAGTTATGAGATATGGAGTCTTGAGGATTTTATCATCAAAAGGGCAAAATAGCACTCGGAGTAATAATTTTTTAAATAAAGAAATAATAATAATATTTAAATTTTTTTATTTAAAAGTACCTATTATTTTAGATATTAAATAAATAATAGCTACTTTAAATTTAAAATATAGATTTTCCGATTTAAAACTTATTTTAGATTGAAAAATTATTCTATTTTTAACAGATTAAACATATTTAAAACCCTATAAATGTATATATACACAAACATAATAATATTAATCCAGATGTCCTACTCTAAGTATGGGTACATAGTGATGCTTGACTGACGAAGCACCAGTAATAAAATAAAAATGATGCTTATAGCAAACATCAATACCACTGTGGAAAGTTCCTGAAATGTGCTTTACATAGAGAACATTGTCAGGGAAAAACACTGTAGGCACATTTTATTTTCAAAGAAATATCCTGTAATTATGGAGAAATGACAGCTACGGTAACTGTTTTTGCGAATGCATTCTCTTTTTGTGTATAATCTTATCTAAAACATGTCCGTGTGTTCAATTTACAGTTCAGACAAACCAAAGTCTGGATAATTAGATCATTTAAGTCTGACTTGTGTATTTCCTGCTGGCTGGGACTAGGGGTGAGGAGACGGCCCAAAAACTGCCCTCATCATAAACCATGCGACACTTTGAGATGGATAAACCTAAATAAAGAAGCCCTCTGCGAAGGGTTTGTTCTTCATCATATGTTCTTTTCTTCTCTTTATGTCACAGCTCTCGCCATTCTCCTTTAGAGAAAACAGATAACATTATTTAACCCGGAACTGTGGATAATGAAATTTCAAGCTTGTTAATAAGACTGAGGTCTTCTGTTCCTTTTTTTTTCTCCAGGCTGATCCCACTTCAGGCTTCACTTGGCAGCTGATTCTTATTTCAATCATTTTCACTTTAATGCACCACAATCGTGAGGATAAACGAGCCTCTTCCTTTCTTTCCCTTTATATGTTTAAGCTGATCAGTATTTTCTAACACAGGCTGGGCTGTCTACTTCTGAGGTAGAATTTGAATACGCCATTTCCCTTGATTTCAAAATTATGTAAATGTGCAATATGAACGTAGTGTGAGCAGCGAGAGCTTGGTATTCAAACCTTACGTTCTGACATTTTGACAGGGAGTTATCGCCTGTGTTTGATTTGCTGTCAAAACATTAATTTATCAAGACCAGGAAAATGACTCTGATAAATATTCTACAGGATGGGATGGGTGAAGTGTTTACAATTCACTCCCCCACTTTCACTCACTTCCCACTCAGATGAATTCAAAGAACTCGGCGACACTGTTCGGCAGACAAGGTGCTTTCAAATGCCTTTCAATGTGTCCATTCACCAGCTATTAAAACCGAACAATGTAATTTTCAGTCAAGCCTGAAGATTACGCAGTGAATTAAAAACAGAATTCCAGAATAAAACAGGCAAAGTGGTGGAAAGCCTCTCATTGTGATGCCACAGACTCTGATGGGCGGCTTTACTTCACTGTAAAAAAACAACAAAGCTGAGGTGAGTTCAGTTCAGCGAGGGAGGACAGTTTTAAACCACACAGGTCAAATCCATTGATCCTTGAGAAATGCATATGTGCCTTCACCCTCTGACTCACATGGCAAAAGCACAAAAAAAGCAGGGGAACTTTTCTGGTAGGTATATCAACAAAAGTATGATTTAATATATATATTTTAATATATATATATAATATATATATAAATAATATATTGAAAATTAATCTGAAGATCTAATGCTTTGGAAAAGGAGAAAAATAACTATTTATTCACCTTAAAAATTATGGGTATGTGAATGTTTGCACAGTTATGGAAGGATTTCAAAGTAATATAATGTAGACTGTCCAAATTCAGAAATACACATATAATAAGAAGCCAATCTTAATCCAATTCAGTCACATAAATCTGTGCCACATTTCTCTAGGCTTGGCGTGAGAAAAATGTTGTGTTAAAACGAAATAAAATCACTAATTAATTTTGAAATAACATACTGTTTAATTTATAATGCTTAATTGTAAATATACAGACACAAATTAAAATAATAAATAAGTTGTATTAGCAATATTAGAATGACTTATGTATAGCATATTAGACATTGACTGGAGTAATGGCTGCTGACAATTCAGATTTGCCACCACAGGAATAAATTACATTTAAAATATTAAAATAGAAAACCGCTAATTGTAATAATATTCACCTATTACGCGTTTTATACTGTGTATTTGCCATCAAAGAATGCAGCTTGTTGAGCATAGGAGACCTTTCCAAAAAACATTTAAAAAAATAATTAGTGCAACTTTGGCTGTCGCACAGCCCCAATATATATATATATATATATATAGATATATATATTAATTACATACAATTATATATATAAAAACAGTTAAAGAATGAATTGCAATATACATAAAATCTAATTCTATGGTGCTTCTGTGCATTAGTGAGTTTTGGGATTACAAGACTACATTAACATGCAGCACAATGCAGAGTACAGTCTTTTCACGCATCTGGCTTTGGCTTGAAAATTAAGGAAGATTTACTCTGACAACAGGACTGATGTGGGTGGCATGAGAACCAGCAGAACTTGTATGCCACAAGTTTATGTCCACCTATACACTCCCGGTCCTTCCCCCCCAATCATGATGCTCCGGTTGTTGAAAAACACCATTCTTCGCTTTCCCCAATCCCATCTCTGGAGCGCCTATGAGACGTGGTTCCAGAGGGAGGAGGGTGTTGAATCTGAGCACAATGTGTTATTCATGCTGCCTCGTCATCCACTGCTGCCCTGTGGTCAGTAAAGATCGTTCCCTGGACTGCTGACTGATTAGTGTTAGATATGCGTGGATGTTGGGTTTGAAGGACAGGCTGTACGTCCTCCCAGAGATCATCTCTGCGGGAGGGCAGTGCTTCTACAACATGCACTTAACTTTAAATGGTTCCACACTATCTTGAGAAAGAGTGAGAGAAAAAAGGAGGAGGTAAATCGATAAAAGGCCATTACACTTTTGGCGGCGCTAGTGGGGACTAATGAGGTATCGGAGGTCGGGGAATGTAGGGTTAATATCAGCACATGTGATTGGTTCAGTTCGTGGTGAACCTATGCCGGCTCACACGGGGTCTAACGCTCAAAGACAGGTAGCGCTGAATGCATCGGCACCCTGTGTGGATCCTCCTGGCTGATGCCGCAGCCATGCTATTACAGAGCCATCGATCGGCGGCTGTATTTCTTTTCAAGACCATGGGTCCTTCCAGCTCTTCAGCAGCAATGGCTGAAGCCTTTTTGCCTCTCGGAGTCTTGCTGACAGAGCCTCTGATAAAATGGCACAACAGTGCAGACAAACGGAGCAAAGAGGAAGATGGCTATTGATTTCAATAATAGCGTTGAACACATTACAGTCACTGGGTCAGCCAAGCGCCTCTCAGTGGCCGCTAGAATGAGGATAATCACAGTTTTGTGTTACTGTTTCTGCATCAACCCATAATCCAAGGCCTCTCCACCTCACTGCTTGGTTAAATGAGCACTCTTTCCAGGAATTATGAGCCCTGTTATGAACAGTGGATGAACCGGACACGAGCATAAACCTGGATTTCTGCTACCATTCTTTAAGAATTAAACTTCTCTACATTATTCATGACATTGCATAAATATGTTCATATAGACAGTGTGATTTAGCCAAGTAGAAATTGTTCCTGGATCAAGATCGTTTGTTAGTCCTGGAACAACATTCTTTTCAAACCATCACAGGCCAAACACATTCTCTAAAGCTTAGATACCACCGAAACCTAGTAGAAATGATTCATAGGAATGCTGTTTAAATCCTAACCCCAGCTCTAAGATCAAATTCTGATGACAGAATGACAGGAAGGTTGTTCCAGGATCATGTCCTCCCTGAATCACGGCAAGCACATAGGGAGCAATGGCGAACGTACTGCAACTCAATTACACTACCTTTCCACTGCACCAACAAGTCAATCTCTACTGCTCAGTAACTAGTCCAACAGGTGCTGTTTTTATGACCAGAAACAATTATTTTTATGTGTATGTTTAAACGTTTAAAGAACTGATTCTTAATTATTGTTTAATTTTTGTTTTTTAATTACATAATACAATAAAAAATGGTCTACAACAATAACCTGGAAGGTTAATTTTCATAATAATAATTTTAAAGGGGTCATATGATGCGATTTAAATTTTTCCTTTCTCTTTTGAGTGTTACAGGCTCTTGGTGCATAAAGAAGATCTGTAAAGCTGCAAAGACTAAAGTCTCAATTCCAAAGAGATATTCTTTATAAAAGTTAAGTCGGAGTCAGCCACGCCTACCTAAAATGGCTCGTTCT
This sequence comes from Sinocyclocheilus anophthalmus, assembly GCA_018155175.1. Taxonomy (NCBI): domain Eukaryota; kingdom Metazoa; phylum Chordata; class Actinopteri; order Cypriniformes; family Cyprinidae; genus Sinocyclocheilus; species Sinocyclocheilus anophthalmus. Next base: position 49,571 of record JADLZN010004347.1, read on the forward strand.
AACATGCCCCCATATATCTACGTCGCTATGTGGGAAGATTTGCATAACGCCGCCCAAATGTTCACGCAAAGAAAGAAGGCGTAACTTTTATTCTTGCTGTAGTTTTGTTATTGCTGCTGCCATGTCGTGAAGACGCTGTGTGCTTCGTTGTGAAAGCGAAACTACTTTGTTTGGTCTTCCAAAAGAGGACGATATCCGCTTCGTCATGCCTGGAGCTGATCCGTGCTGGTTGCTGAGGAAATACTACAACTTCGCGCTGTCGATCGCCGGATCGGCTTTCACCGTGGACGAAGCGGAGTCCAGCCCGGAGTCGTCACATGTCCTTCCGGATGCTCCTTCGTCGAAATCGCCGGCCGCGCCGTTCTCAAGTCCACCCACCTCTGCTCACTCTAACCCTCCAGCCGTTCCTCACTCTAGCCCCGGCTTTCTGCTCACGCTAGGCCGCTGTGTTATTCATTGTGAAAGCGAAACTACTTTGTTTGGCCTTCCAAAAATGGACACGACTAGAAATCAGTGGTTAAGTTGTATTTACAACACTGTTCCAGAACACTTCAACTCAAATATTCAGATGTGTGCAGCACATTTTATGGAGGACTGTTTCCTGATCCTGGGAGAGTAGACTACAATGCTGGCTGTTCTGACTCAAAGATTGTAAGTACGTTTTTTATATTTAAAGAGTTTTTATATTTTATATATTTAAAGCGAGTTTTTTTGGGCAGTGTAGAGTAGTGCTTGTAGTTTGTAATTTCTCCGATCAAAAATGCAGACATGGTTTTATGTTTACAAGGCGCGATGCAACGCAACGCGTAAAAAGACAGTATAAGTCATTAATCCGTAATTATGTCCCCACTGGATGCACCAAATGCCTCGTTTTGTTTATAATGGGTTTTCATGTTTTTGAATCATCGCTCCGGCCTGACAGGGCATCACAATATGTGAGGGGCGTAACATTTCCGTCACACGCTTGAGGTATCCGGCCAATCACAATGCACTGGATAGCTGGCCAATCAGAGCACACCTCGCTTTTCAGACCGACGAGCTTTGTAAAAATCGAAGCGTTTCAAAAAGACGGGGCATAGAGAAGAAACAACAATGTACAGTATGTGTAAAATAATGTTTTTTAACCTTAAACCACAAACACATTTCACTACACCAAATACACAAAATACTGTTCTTTTTAGCAGCATCATATGACCCCTTTAATATTTTATAATTCATACAACTACTACAACAACAACAACTACTACTACCATTTTTGTGTTATTTATTATTAATAATATTATAATAATTTACAATTCATTATTTTGTTTACCTTAAGCATAAAGCCAACTGATTCTTAATTCTTTCCTTTTAAATAATTTTAAGAATTATGTTGTATTACATTTTAATCATTTAAAAATAAACCTTAATATAATCTATATTTTGCAATTTAGTCATGTCTAGTTGCTAATGCTATGTATTTCTCACTTGAGAACGAAGGAATGCTACAGTATGTAAAGTTTGAGTAATTTATGCAAATAATACAACATAAGCTAGCGACTTTACCATTGAAAGGAGGCCATTCAATATCGCCAGACTTGATTCAAAAGAACCAATAAGCAATTCTATTTAACCAATTGTCTGTCTATTGCAACCTGCAGTTCTCAAGGGTTTTGGGGTTAATGTTCAAACAGCACAACCATAGGAACTGAAACCCTATTCGCACGGGATTAGTATTACCTGGTGACCTCCAGTCATTTGTAATAATTGCGGAGGTTGTCTGTGATCTTAATCCCGTGCAAATCGGCCATGTCTGTAATTTGCAAAGTAAAAATTCCTCCACAAATGACCTACTATATTTCGCCGAACACCCAGTGTCCTGTGATAATATTAGTCCCGTGCGAATCGGCATCTCTGTGATTCGGCCAGCATTTGGCGGATTGCATGTAATTTTTCGAGGTTTTTGTTTGCTGTGCGCCTTTTTATCCATCTTTCGCGAAGAATGGAGCTGCGCTGGAGTGTTTGATAGTATTTTGGGTGCCGTCATCATATCGCTACACCATACAATTTGCAGAAAGAGAAAGCTGAAAAGGTTTTGAGGTTAATGTGTTACAAATAAATCAAGCGTAAAGCTTGAGATATTATTTTAACCTGGTGAAATGTAATTGACACAGCGCACTAAAAGTTTCTTTTTTTTAAAAATCCATCTGGACCATAAAACGGGACTCTCAAAGCCTTGACATCGGGGTATCCGGGAGACAAGTCAGTAAATTTGAGTAAAATCACAGGCTTCGCTTATCCCGTGCGAATGCACCACACGAAATTCAGATGTGGGGGGGGGTAATTTCAAAATCATACAAGGTCTCCAGATAATACTAATCCCGTGCGAATAGGGCTTTAGATGAACTCTTTCACCACTCTTTCAAATTAACAAATGCTAGAAAACTCCACCACCTTTTAATAACTGTAAAAAAAAACGACACGGCTTAGATGCAATCGCCATCTAACATCGCCTCCCTCATTTCCTCCAACTCTGGAAGTACAGATTCCATATGCCCTGTGTAGTGTGCAGGCCTCCAGGTGAGGGATAATGAATGCATAGGCTGTTTCAGATGATTGTGATAAGGCGGCAGCGGTTGTGCGCACAGCCGCGGTGGAGAGAGACGGAGGGAAAGAGTGAGATGCTGGTAGTAATGAGGGAGTGTGTAGTGAGGACCATCGATCCCCACGGCTCTGTGGCAGGGCGCAGGTTTACTGGGGCCAGCCGCCGCTCACAATAACACGCTTCTGTCTGCATCTTAATCTCTCAGCAGTCACAAATCAACTTGCATTTCTTTCAGACAACTGCACTTATTTTTTTCTCTCTCTCTCTCCCCTTTTTTCTTTTTCTCTTTCTGTTCCTGCATGTGTGCCACACGGTCCTGTATGGACAAAAATAAATTCTAGTTGATCGCTTTAAACTAATTGACAGAAAGTAAATAAAATACAAGCAATTGTGCAACCAATGATGTGAAGACACATCGATGTACCATGATTTGCTACTTGCCGTTGCTCCAAGGTGAGAAATCTATATATCTTGTCAGTTTTTCTGAAATAGATTATTTAAATGTCTGCTAAAAGTCAATTTTTGTCAATGTTTAGTACAATAGCATACAGATGACCTTAAAGCTGGCATACATAATAATAAAAGCTGCTATTTTTGTCGACACTACAACATTTTTCAGTCATTTCAGTATAGGGATACATAAGTTATGGCCGATAACTGATAAAAAACAATATTAAAATGAATCTTGAGATTTAACACTAAAAACTGACATCAATAATTTTAAATGCTAAAAGTAAATGTAGGCATCACAACATTATAATGTACAGTAAGACAAATAAAATTTGAGATTTGCTAAAGATTATCCCGAACAGTGTTATTAAGCCTCAGTGTTCCAGTCATTTTGACTCAGAGGGGATTTTCTTTTTATTGTTATTGCATTAGTCTAAAACCTACTGACTTTGCTCATACATATACAAACACATATAAAGATATATATGTATATATATATATATATAAAAAAAAAAAAATATATATATATATATATATAGTATATATATACAGTGGGTACGGAAAGTATTCAGACCCCCTTAAATTTTTCACTCTTTGTTATATTGCAGCCATTTGCTAAAATCATTTAAGTTAATTTTTTTCTTCATTAATGTACACACAGCACCCCATATTGACAGAAAAACACAGAATTTAGATTTAGATTTTTAGATTTATTAAAAAAGAAAAACTGAAATATTTCACATGGTCCTAAGTATTCAGACCCTTTGCTGTGACACTCAATATATTTAACTCAGGTGCTGTCCATATCCTTGAGATGGTTCTACACCTTCAATTGAGTCCAGCTGTGTTTGATTATACAGATTGGACTTGATTAGGAAAGCCACACACCTGTCTATATAAGACCTTACAGCTCACAGTGCATGTCAGAGCAAATGAGAATCATGAGGTCAAAGGAACTGCCTGAAGAGCTCAGAGACAGAATTGTGGCAAGGCACAGATCTGGCCAAGGTTACAAAAAAATTTCTGCTGCACATAAGGTTCCTAAGAGCACAGTGGCCTCCAAAATCCTTAAATGGCAGCCTTTTGGGACGACCAGAACCCTTCCTAGAGCTGGCTGTCTGGCCAAACTGAGCTATCGGGGGGGAAAAGCTTTGGTGAGCGAGGTAAAGAAGAACCCAAAGATCACTGTGGCTGAGCTCCAGAGATGCAGTCGGGAGATGGGAGAAAGTTGTAGAAAGTCAACCATCACTGAAGCCCTCCACCAGTCGGGGCTTTATGGCAGAGTGGCCCGACAGAAGCCTCTCCTCAGTGCAAAGCACATGAAAGCCCGCATGGAGTTTGCTAAAAAAACACCTGAAGGACTCCACGATGGTGAGAAATAAGATTCTCTGGTAAGATAGAACTTTTTGGCCTTAATTCAAAGCGGTATGTGTGGAGAAAACCAGGCACCGCTCATCACCTGTCCAATACAGTCCCAACAGTGAAGCATGGTCGTGGCAGCATCATGCTGTGGGGGTGTTTTTCAGCTGCAGGGACAGGACGACTGGTTGCAATCGAGGGAAAGATGAATGCGGCCAAGTACAGGGATATCCTGGACGAAAACCTTCTCTAGAGTGCTCAGGATCTCAGACTGGGCCGAATGTTTACCTTCCAACAAGACAATGACCTAAGCACACAGCTAAAATAACGAAAAAGTGGCTTCACAACAACTCTGTGACCATTCTTGAATGACCCAGCCAGAGCCATGACTTAAACCCAATTGAGCATCTCTAAAAATGGCTGTCCACCAACGTTTAACATCCAACCTGACAGAACTGGAGAGGAACTGCAAGGAGGAATGGCAGAGGATCCAAATCCAGGTGTGAAAAACTTGTTGCATCTTTCCCCAAAAGACTCATGGCTGTATTAGATCAAAAGGGTGCTTCTACTAAATACTGAGCAAAGGGTCTGAATACTTAGGACCATATGATATTACAGTTTTTCTTTTTTAATAAATCTGCAAAAAAATTCAACAATTCTGTGTTTTTCTGTCAATATGGGGTGCTGTGTGACATTAATGAGTGGAAAAACAATTTACTTAAATGATTTTAGCAAATGGCTGCAATATAAAAAAAGAGTGAAAAATTTAAGGGGGTCTGAATACTTTCCGTACCCACGGTATATATATATATATATATATTATATATATATCTATATATATATTTCAATTCCTCGTGTATGGAATATTAGTACCAAAATTGTTTTCTTTTAATTATATAGTTTTTTTTTTCTTTTTCTTTTGGAATTGATTGATTGTAGGCCTCATTATTCTGAGCTTGTGCACCTCAGTTTTTGAGTGAAAAATTATCCACAAATAAAGCTTTTTTCACTCAAAAACTGTTGTGAAAAAAGATTGAATCCAAGATTTGGTGATAATATAGCATAGTGAGGGATTTATTAGCAATTTTTAAAAGGTCTGTTCTTTTTGAAAGGGAACTCTAAATTAGGTAAAGGATTTTCAGCACAGTACAAGAGTTAAATTATTGGCGTTTTTAAAGATGAACTTGAGAAAGTGTGCATTAGATGAGAGCAAATGTAATGTAAAAATACTGTACAGGAAATGAGGATGCACAATTAAATGTGCATTCTAATTATTAGAAAGGAAAGAAACACTAGCAGCTAGTTCTCCATGTAAATTTGATGAGTAGTTAAAAAATGTTGCCTGATTTATGGCCTATGGCCTGTGGAGAACACAAAGGAAAAGGTATTACCTTGTCCTGTAGGCGGTTTACAGAGGACACTGTTCAAACAGATTTGAAGGAAGACAAACAGCAGGCCAGCATCGCTCAGAGAACAGAGAAACCCATGAGCTCTGAAGAAAAGCCAGACACACACCGAAACTCAAGACTAAGGCCAAGAGGCTACAGAAAACTAAACAAAACAAATCCTCGAAGAAAAAAAAGAGGGGTTTGAAGGGAGATGCCTCTGACTTGGCAATTTGCTTGATTTTCCTTTTCTCTGAACAAACTCGCCGTGCCCTGCGAGAAGACAGGGCGGCAAACAAGAATGAGAGCACTTTCAATAGTCAACCGAAAACAAGCTCAGCAGGCACCGAAATTTGCCTTCGAGAGGGCTGAATGGCCAATTTCAAGGAGCTTAAGTAAACTTGATTCAAAAGTCGTGAGGTATAGAATCAGAAAGCGAGGAAGAAAGACAAACACACACATTATAGATAGAGAGAGAGAGAGAGTGAATGCGCACGCTGATGCATCCTAATGAGCCAGAACAGATTTCCTACATTTTGAGGGTATCATGCACTGCCAAATCCTATTAGGGCATCTCCTCATTCAAAAAGTTGAAAGTGATGTGATTACATTGATCCTCTCCTGCTGTGTAACACAACAATCTGCTTTCCCAGCATTCGAGAGCTCAAGACAAATGTGTTCCGTCAGAGGCCCAGACAACACAAGTGATTAGTGGCTGCTGTCTTGTTGTCTGTGGCCGTGATTGTTGTGTGAAATGCACTGATGGGCCGAACGGGCTCGAGCCGGGAGTGTCGAACTCAGGCAGTAAGGGCATCCGGGCTCATTTTCGCAATGTTATTACATCATCCTCCGCCCTTGTCGCTACTGTACGACTGGCTTTGTTTACCGTAATGGGCGGAGACAGCACTGCTCTCAAACGCGAAGGCTGATGGCGCTTTTCTGACCACTGAGTGGGGAACGGGGCCGCGGCGGCTGTCCTCTTTAATGAGACTGAAGAGACAGCTGGCAGGCCTGTCTGTGAGAGGGGAAAAAGCTAATTCTAATGGAGCAGAAGTCTCCGATGGGACAGATTGGAGTCTCTTGCCTTTGTTATCGTATGCCATTGTTCCTGTCTCACCAATCTGCGTAGTTCCTCTACATTAGACCGGTAGAGAGAAGGGGGGGGGTCTTGATTAAGTTTAACAAGGTGTGGTGATGGCAATGTCATCGTTATGGACAAAAGCCACCTTAGGGTGTGTGAGAGCTGCACTGTAAAACGCAATTAAGACAGGCTGCAGAAGAGGCAAGGTGATATAATTCAAGATGCTATGCAAAAAAGAACCAAACCTACTGTGTGTATGTGTGTTTGCATGTGAAGGTCGCGAGAGAGGAAGGTGAAAAGCTTTAGCTAACGAGAGGGAGCATCCAGATTTCAGTGGTTTGTGTGGTTACAGAAAATACACACAAACCTTTTCACATCGAAATGAAGTCATCTTCAACCTACCGCCCTGCTGAAAAAAAGCCAATGAAGAGCAGATGTGTAGCCCACCTCTAATCAAACACCATTTTTCTCCTTGCCTCAGCATCTCACTTTATTTAAAAGATGAAACTCACACTCAAAACAATTTTTTTTCTCATTTTGTTTTATAGACCTTAAGCACCAGAGAATCAAGCGCTGGCATCTTTAGAATTCTGTCTTTGAACAGTTGTGCTGCTTAACATTTTTGTGGGAAACATATATTTTTCAGGATTTTTTGATGAATATAAAGAACAGCATTTATTTGAAACAGAACCTTTTGTAACATTATAAACGTATTCACTGTCACTTTTGATCAGTTTAATGTATCTTTGCTGAATAAAAGTGTACTTATTTTTTAGAAAAAACTGTTTGCTTTTTTTTTTGCATAATTATATACATAAGATCTTGTATATATACAGTACCTTGATACATACTTTGCTAGTGATAAATAGCAACTGTGCTTCCCCACTCATGAATAGCACTAGCTGTGACTGCCTAGCCACTACATAGCCCAGTCTCCATGTAGCTTGAAATAACCTTTATTATCTTATATTTAACCTTATTTGTTTGAGGCCACTCACAGTTTCATCTAATTTTAAATTAATTACTTTTGGTCCTGACCCAATTGCCGATTTGAAAGCAAACTGCACGCTCAATTAACCAAATTACATCTAATTAAAGTGCTAGTCATACTGTTGCTTTCAGAAGACACATCAGCATTTCCTGTGTGATAAATCTTTATGCCTGAAAGCAGCAATAATTTATATTATATGCAAATAGTAACAATAAAAAGAAGACTAAAGAACTGCATCACATATTTGGACTTGCTAAGAATGAAAGACATGAGTTGTCGAGGACTAAGCTCACCATAGCCAATGGCACGATTCCCCCGAGGTCATGTGGTGCCAGACGGATGAGTGTCTGGATCTCATCTGAAAGGGTTCGGGAGATGGGGTACTCGATCTGCCATGTCACTGAACGACTTCCCAGAGGATCTAACAACCCGTTGACCTCCAGATCCACCTGCAGGACTTTCTGGAAAGCGGCCTCCACCCTAATATAAGTAGTAAAGAGTAATATCAAAATGTTTGAATGCAAACTAAAAGCATATGCATGTACAACTCATGGGTGTCTTGTGTTTATTTGTAGTTATGTGGCTACTGGCCAGTGCATGCTGCCAATGGATGAAGGGGCAGTCAAGCGGCCATTTATCAACCCTTTTGTTTTTGTACACCTGGTGCGTGTAGGATGTAGGCTGCGACATATGTGGGTGTGAGTGTGTGGCGGTTTACTCTCATTATTTCAGTTCAACAAAAACACATCCCAGCAGCAACGGGGGAAAAAAAGACAGCAAAAAAGCAATTTACTTTTGGTCCAGCTCCACAGCATTTTCAGAAAAGATTTCCAAAGCAGAGCATAACATTGTCTCCACTGATTGCGATGCAAACAACGCTGAAAAACAATGAATAAAACCAAAACCATTTGATTTTCCCAGGCCAGGGTTTGATCAGCCTGGCAGCTCCGGGATCACAGTACTTAGTTAAAACAAAACGGCATATGAAAAATTCCTAATATCAAATACAAATGTGGAATATGGAACTGCAATTGAATTCACACCTGGAACACAAAAACAAAACTATATTCTTTTCCTCAGAATGTTTTTTTTTTCCTTTGATAGAATCGGAGGAGTATAGTACAAGGTCTCTTATAAAATAACTCACACATCCATGAAAAAATATAAGGTCACCGCATTATTCTCAACGCTGTCATTTCATCATTTTGGAAAAAATAATTCGAATTTGCTCTTTGGTTGACACACACACATTTAACGTTTTTTTTTTTTTTTCTCTACAAACACTTCAGTCAGGGTTAACAAGGCTGCTGTTTCCCCATGTGGAACTGGGCAACTTTTAACCTGTTTCCATGAGAGTTTTTTTATCCTGCAGTTTAAAGGTTTGAAATATCACACAAATTATTTTTGAATGCAAGGATTTCTGACCAAACAAACAGCCAATCCTCTGTAAATCAAAATAGGTAAGATGGATACTACTTTTTATGTTTGACAAGCTAACTGTTGTTATGATTATAATTTAGTAAATTTACTGTATGTCAGGTAACTGTGTATAATAGCCTACTGTTCAAAGTTTTGGTGTCTGTAAGACTTCTATTCAGCAAGGTAGCATTAAATTCATCAGAAGTGACAGTAAAACATTTATAATGTTGCAAAAACTATTTCAAAGAAATGCTGTTATTATAAACTTTCCATTCATTAAAGAATCCTGAAAAAATGTATCACGGTGTCACATATAAATAGGGAGGCAGCATTGACTAAACAAATCCTTTATAACTCAATTTGCAACATTGATAATAATAAATGTTTCTTGAGCACCAAATCAGCATATTAGAATGATTTCTAAAGAATCATGTGACATTGAAGCTTCTGAAAATTCAGCTTTGCCATCACAGGAATACATTACATTTTAAAATAAATCAAGATAGAAAAAGAAGTTTACAATATTACTGTTTTACTGTATTCTGATCAAACAAACACAGCCTTGGGAAGCAAGAGAAATCTTTCAAAAAGGAAAAAAAAAGGAAAAATGCTTTTCTTAAACATTAGTTGAAATCTATTGCATTTTATTACTTTGTATTCAATGATAAAACGTAAATGTAATTTATTTTTTTTACATTGGAATGGTTAAATGCTGCTTAAATGACACAGCATGCATAGAAATTAACAGAAATAACCTCAAAATGTATAAAAATCTCATGAAAATGCTGAAAATTTTATTTTGGGTTTTGATATTGGGCCTGGGTTTTGGGGGGCTAGTTGGGATTAGTCTTTACAATTCTATCTGCAAAATCTGGCAATATCTCTTTTAGGAGCAGAGAGATGCCATCCTTTTTCTGTCAACAAAATAATTCCAGAAATACAGTCTCCCTCAAATAAATCTTCAAGAAAAAAAAACATCTTCAACCTGTCTATATCCTCTAATAACTTTCATTCCAAAAAGCCCTGGATTCTCTGATTTCAATGTCATGGAAACAGAGACGGCAGGACATCTTTAATAAGCAAACCTGGGAAGATCATATCAGTTTTCACACGTTCTAATCTGTGACTTTACATAATAAAAGCGACCACACACAGCCAGTCTCTGCCAGATTGCACATGCTGTAAATTAATTTGATTGGTAGATTATTTAAAGAGACATTATCTGTAAGGAGCAGAAAAGTGAACTCAACACACGAAAAAGCTTGTTAAAAAAATCCTTAAATGAATCCATTTGCTCCAAACCTGTATGACTTTCTTCCTTCCGTAGACCACAAAAGGATCTGTTAAGCAGGATGTTCATGTTCTTTTGCATAAATTGACAGTGCAAATGACAAAAATGCATCACAAAAGTACTTTAATAGTGGTTCACTCTACTTGTGCAATATATTCAGTCATCTAAAGTCAAGCATTAACTTTGTATGAGGAATAGATCAAAATTCCATAAAGATCAAAAGTCCATATTCACAGAAAAACTACTGCTGTAGATCGCTAAACTCATTTGTATATGCTCCCGGTCATATTTTCACACAATGTAGTTGAAGTGAATTGCACAAGTCATATGAAGTCATATGAAGTTTTTTTTGTCATTTGGGCATTTTCAAAAAGTTGGGTCAGTCACTCATTAACTTTCCGTATATGGAAAAGGAGCGTGTGAACATATGCCTAAACTTAGCTTTCAGGGTCCCAGAGATAGAAAAGGAAATCAAAGGGTTTGGTAGCACATTGAGGAAGAATAAATGATACCCATTTTCATTTGTGGGTGAACTATTCTTTTAACAACTACACAGATGTATGTATCCATAAGTATGACTTACCCTAGGAAATGCAATTGCAGCAACTACAGCAAAAACAAAAGGTCTTGTAATGCCATGAATTACACTTACCAACAGACATTTCGCTAAGCACTTTTCATGATCACACAAAAAAGTGCCAAAAAAGTCTATTTAAAGTAAGTGCCATTTTATTGTGCTAATGTGGTGCTGGTGAATGGAGATGGGTAGCTAAAAGGCTATGGTGTTAGAGAGGTATTCTGGGAGAAACAGCTGACAGCTTTGTTGCACTTAAAAATAAATGCATCCACCTTGTAAACACTGGCTTTCCACGACCTCACTGAATGTTCTGAAGAGCCCTGCTAGCTCAAACACTTCAATGGGTCATTGTCAGTTTTCTCATTCACTGCTAAGAAAATCAAACCAGTTCAGGATTAACACTGCCATTATGGCTCAAACGTAGAGTTAATATGTGTCCAGCAGAGGGCGAAGTGCAGTATCTCTTCACCAAGATGGAACATTTCTGACACCAGATCAAAAGCTAATGCTGATTGATGAAAATCCTTTTGCTTGCAGATGGAATTTGGGAATCTCTGAATTTTTGCTGCTGATTTTGTGGGATTATCTGCAGAATGGATTTAAAAATGGACAAACGTGTTAAACCAAGCATACTGGGAGCAGATGTAGCCAATATGTTCCAGAAACAAACAATAAAGGGATGGGAATTTAATGAATGATGGGCGTTCCAGTGGAAACTGCGGAACTTTCAGTGGAATTCTGTGTATGACTTAGTTTAGTGAGCATTCTACTTGTTTATAGCCTATATTGACTGAGTTTTCTGCTCTCCACAGGCCACTATGGAAATCTTATGCTATGCAGCAGAGGTTATAAGGGCAGCAAATATGAAAATCTTCTCAGACACAGAGAGCGAAAAAGTGAAGCCTGAATACACATTTTCAAACCACAAAAAGAGTACTTTGTGAAAACAGGAATGTAAAGTGGAACGTCTCGGTGAGAGTTTCTCTGTGAAGTCTTTGAGAGTCTCGACAGGTGCTAAAGTGCTCATCGCTAGTATGAATGAATTGTTATGTCAAAACGTATAAAAATGCAGAGAAAGCCAGATAGGAGCTATTCGTTGACATAGACCTGCACATAACTGTCGGAGGGAGTGAAATTCTTCCAAAATGTATAGGTCTGATGACAAAGGGTTCGACTACAGGAAGTGGAGAATTAATATTTAAAGTGGAGTAGGTGAAATTTTAATCTTTCAAAAAGGTTCTTCGACTGAATTTCCAGAAACAGAGGCTCTTCAAAGAGACGGTGCACCTCCCTCATTTTACACAACCATGTAAAAATGGCGTGAGAGAAAAGGAAAAAAGGGTAGAAAATGGAAATGGCTTTCATTGTGGAGACTCTAGGGTGGATTCATTCATGCACAGTGGTGATCTGCTTAGCACTGACAACAATGATACATCAAACGAATGGAATCAATTTGACTACAAAGCCGCTGTGGTTGGCAACTCACGGCTCGGGTAAATAAAAGTCAAAGCCAGGGAAGTAATGGCAGTTGGCGAGTCAGCTTTGAGTAAAGCTGTGGTGGAATTTCATTTCACAGGTTGCGGAAGACACTGAGCGAAAGAGCCGTGCCGAAGGCGAGCCCTAGCCCTCCTGCTGAAGGATTTGCCAGCCGCCTCTTCCACTCGTTTCACTCTCAAAGGCAACACTGGGCACTCAGGACCCCCAACAGCAAAGCATGAAACTCAATCACAGTGCTGGCATGGGGGCCCTGACCTGCATCACACTCACTAAAGAAGTTTATGGTCTAAAGACGGAGTTCAGATGGTCAGAACAAAGAAGAGGAGGATGAGAGAGAAAATAGAGGATCAGCAACGACTACAGATAAATATTAATATGGAGCCAGTATTTGCATGCAGAGGGAAACAGTGGTGCTTTTATAAAGTATCACGCTGCTACAATAAATGATTGTGAAAAAGAACCAGTGACCAAAGATTACAAGTTTTTTGGTATCAAGTCTTAAAGATATTAAAGAGTTTTGTATATAATTACAAGTAATCCAAGGAACTATTGGCACCAATGGTCAACTAAGGATTGGGGTGCATCTGGGAAACACAGCCCAGATCTTTAAAGGGGTCATAGGATGCTAATTTCACTTTTACATGTTGTTGAACATGCATGTGTGTTGGCAGTGTGTGTACACATCTACCCTATACTGATGAAAATCCACCCAGTGGTTTTTATTTAATCCCTAAAAATATATCCCCTTTTTCAAATCAGGCCATTGTGTGACGTTACACAGACGAAGGCCGCTCCCACGACAGTTGATTGACAGTGAGTCTTACCTTAGACCCACCCTTAGTGAGCTGTAACAGTCAGACTGCCATTGTTTCACCACCGGAGCAGATGTAGACAAGCATGGCTCCACAGCGATTGAGGTGTTCTGTTGTTAGATGTAATAATGAACAAAGCAGTCGTCATTTACTCCCGACATCTGAGCCGCTGAAGACACAGTGGGATTACTTTTGTTTGTGAAGGGAATGCACCCCGATCTACCTAAATGCTTTAGTGCACCCACACCTCGCAATCCTCCGTGATCCAAGCTTCCTTCAGCGCAGTGAGTCATATGTTTTATTCTCTTTTTCCATCGCTGTTCCTAATCACGAAGTCTATATCATTTTCGGCAGCTGAATAACAGTCTCTCAGAGCATGGTTCGTCACCCCACGGAAGAGAGGGGCGGGGTCAGCAGAGCTCATTAGCATTTAAAGCAACATGCAAAAAACGGGTTGATTTCTGCAGAGCTGATTTTGACAAGCAGACAAGTGCATAATGCTGACAGTTCACAGACCTTTACTTCTTAGTGTTATTCTGTAGGAAAGTTGTCAGGAGGATTCACATAAAAAAACATACTTTCACCACAAAAAGGCTAAAAAAGAAGAAGTGATGGGAACTTAAGTTTGTACGTTTCTCTCAGAATAAAAGACAAAAATTAAACAAGAATATTGTTTGGTAAGTTAAATGTACAGCGTCGGCAAGATTTAGGAAAAATTCTAGTCAGCAACCACTGAGGGGGCTGTTAAAATGTCTAACTGTGGTATGGACCTGAAAAGTTGCACAGTAAGACACAAAGTGTCTAAAAGATAAATTTCTGTTTGATTTTATTGTGCAATACTTAGGTTCCTAAAATTAAGCCTCAGATGAAAGTGCAAGATGCTAACTAACGATGATCCAAAATTTTAATTCTGGCTGATATGGTAAGACAAATTCATTTGTTTGTTGTTACGGCCAATAACAGATAAATGGAATTTGCTGAAATTAAATAAAAAATAAAACACTTTTAATAGTATCTGCCATAACATTGCATTATAATATCATCACAACAGTATTAAAAAAATAGATATTCAAGATTATGTTTAAGTTTTTTAAATTACTAATGTTTTAAATATTCAGTTTAAGTGAGCATTAGATGGCAAAGGTGATCTAAACGTAAAAATCATGGAAATGAGCATGCACAATTAAATATATATCAACCAATGAATTCTCCATAAACCACCTGCATAAACCACTATTAACTTTTCATGTGTAAGATCCTTGAAATTATGGACGACCAGCATTTAATGCAAAATACCACTGATAAGTGCCAGAAAAAACAGCCCACCTTGACTGTCTGCAACCCGCGATCTCCTGAACCTTGAGGCAGTGATGTAATATTCATCGCACTCAGCAAGTTGATTTGCTTGCTCTTGCTTCGGCTGGAATGCAAGAGGTGTAAGAAGAATGTGAAGCGGTTGGACCGGATGGAAGCTGAGGAAAATGGCTGCCCTTGGGTGAGACATCCAACTGGGAACATCATTTAAATCCATTAGCCAGATATCATCAGACTTTCCCACTCACTTAGTAGCTATGTTATCACTGCTGCAGACTTGAAGTGGAATGGGAAGCGCAGAGTGAAATGGATGCCCGAGATGCCGGTTCTTCACACTGAATTACCTGAACCAAACCTGGCTATATTGGCAGCTCACAAAGCTTCCTCACCAAGCAGTATCACATGTGTCCCAGGTTCAACTCTGAAGGACAAATAATCGTATATATGTGCTGGATACAGCTGGGTTTAAGAGAGTTCTGCTTAAAAAAAATAAACTCACAGTAAAAAGGCAAGCAAGTGGTGAGACTCACAAAGGAACAGTGTTAAATATAACGTCTCAGGTTACTTATGTAACCATGGTTCCCTGAGTAGGGAACGGGACACTGCGTCCTCTAGGGGTCGCTATGGGGAACGCCTCGTAGTGACCCGTGTCTGAAGCATACATTTGAAAAAAACACCAACTCGTTGGCCGGCGACAAGCAATGGCGTCACTACCAGTGCGACTATAGTATAAATAGGCGCCGGGAGCACACATCATTCACTTCTTCGTCTGAAGCTTGCGTCTGCAGCATGGCAAGAAACCTAGAGGACGCAGTGTCTCGTTCCCTACTCAGGGATCCATGGTTACATAAGTAACCTGAGACGTTCCCTTTCATGGGAACTTCGAACTGAGTCCTCTAGGGTTCGCTATGGGGAACAGTATACCCACACCACCATGCTGAGGGGAGTGCATGCCAGAAAACATGGCGAGCACTAAAGTATACAACTCTACCAATATTGCTATGGGAGGCCCTGTGACGTTAGACTGGTCAGGTCCCCAAGGTTTTGTTTGACATTATTCCCTATGTCCAAAGGCCTAGGCTACATACCCCAATATTACTTACCTGTTAGGGCCAGACTCCTGTGCCCGGGTTAGAGCTCAAGGTTTGGAATCAGGAATAGATTCCTTTAAAGGGAATACGACCAAGAGCCTAGAAAAGTCTTGGCCTGTCACACAGGGGCTAACACATGCTCTGCATATGCTGAAGGAACTATCTCAACAGACCACTAGTAGCAACACCCTGTTAAAGAGGAGTATCCAGGAGTACAGCGGAGGAGTGGGTGCCAAGGGCGGGAACCGGGTTGGAAACCACTCAGAGAGGAAGAGCACGAAAGTTGGTGTGGGGTGCGTAGCTCTATAACGTACGGATTTTGAAAAGTGAGGCAAAGAATAACTGTGCACACTTACGACGATGCGGATATTTAGAAAGTGGGCAAAAGCTAACTGTGCACACTTACCAGCTATTGTGATTTTTAGAAAAGTGGGCATAGCATAACGTGCACACACTTGAATACCAAGTAGGGGTTCTCGTGGCACCCTGAAAAGACAGCCTATAGAGAGAACAATAGCGCCTTACCAAAAACGGCTATGTCTACGCTATAATGATGGAGTGGCTAGCAGTAAATCTGTAGCTCGGGGAGCAACATCCAGCTCTCAATGGAGAGGGAGCTCTACCTACAGCATGTTCCAATGGTGGAATAGCTAGCAGGTATTTAGCTGAGGGAGCAACACACCCAACTCTAAAACGAGAGGGAGGCTCAGACCTACAGCATGTTCCAATGCTGGAACAGCTAGCAATAATTTACTTAGCTGTGGGAGCAAACACACCTAGTTCTCAGTCGAGAAGGGAGCTCTACCTACAGCATGTTACAATGCTGGAACGGCTAGCAGTAGTTTACCTTGGCAGAGGGAGCACAAACCCAGCTCTCAACAAGAGGGGGCTCAACCTACAGCACGATCTTTAGAAATCGGAAGGGTAAGCGTACTGCAAGCTAGCAAAACACTCAGCGCATCAGAGAGGCAGAAGAAGGGCCTAATTCACCTGATGCTGCTGAGTGGGGGGGGAAGTTCCCAGGGCTCATGGCGAGGAAGGAGCAGAGAACTCAAACTTCTCAAGTGAGAGGAGAGCTCTGAATTCAGAGGAATAATGTTGCTCATTCCTGGTAACCCTTTGATAAAAGGGGATCATTGTCTCAATACTACCACGAGGACAGCACATGGAGCGAGGAATCCAACTCCTCAAAGAGGATTAACGGTCGCGAGGAAGAAGAGACGACCATACGCTGCAGCCAATAACCCTCAATGGTGAGGGGGAGGCGGGCTGCTTACAGGAGGTGATGTCGACAGCGAACAACTAGTGAGTGGAGGCCCAAGTACCGGGGTCTAACCAACTCAAGAAAGGGAACAAAGATCAGAAATGCGTAACCATTACCAAGCGGATTTGTGTGTAGAAAAGGGGGGCAAAGCAGTAAAGCGGTGTCACTTACGGACACTTATGTGGATTTTAGAAAAGTGGGCAAAGCATAACGTGCACACTTACCAGCGATGTGGATTTTAGATAGTGCACAAAGCATAGACGGGGGCACAGGACTTACCAATTATGTGGGATGTGTTGTTAGAAAAGGGCGCAACGCCTTAACGTGATGAACTTACCATAGTATTTGGATTTTGGGTTTTCGAGCAGCTGTTACAGATACCCGGAAAAAGTACTGGGCCAAACGGGAGAGGCAATTACAACCCTCAAAGGTGAGGGGAGCATTGCCTGAGACAGCATTACACAAGAAGTTTCTCGCAAATGCCACCTATACTTCCCTTTCGATGCCTCAGCAAGAGGGGATATCCGGGTGATCGGGAAACCCCTCAGGGCGACCCAGATACGGTAGACCAGTCAGGGTAGCATGAAAGCATAACCCCGACCTGCTGCTGCTGCGTATGCCCTGGCATCCGAGCGAGGTGTCAAGGAGGGGAGTCTTAGAGGACGTCTAACCCATAGAGAGATAACTGGCCAGCGTCTCTCTATAGAGGCATCTTCTCATAACCGCTTTCGCGCATCGTGATTGGCATAACACGTATAGCGGAATTGATGGATGCAAGTAGGAAAAAAAAAACAAAAAAACGGCCTCTTCCTTTCCTTCTCAATCTTTATATGGAAAAACAGGAAGAAAAGAAGGCTCACCTGAGCTTGAGGGTTATGGCCAGAAAAATAACGTACATCGAGATATTTCGCGACGTCACTTACTTCACCCGCTTCACGGCAAGTAAAGACTCGCCGTGGCACGATCCATAATTTCCAAAATCTCATCATACGCAGTAGGATTGGGAAGGCTCACCCAGCTGATGTCGGGGGTGTCATCAGATGTCAACAACGTCAACACTGACTGCACAGATCCTTAAACGCTTGACTAGTGCTCGCCATAAATGGGATATGACAGACCGCTCTATACCACGAGAAATGCACGGCTAAACAAACAACAGTCAAAATGAAGACGAAGAAGAGGAATGATGGTGGTTGCTCCCGTGGGCGCTATTTATACTATTAGTCCACCTGGGTATACAGTGACGTCATGCTGTCGGGGGCCGTGCCAACGAGTTGGTGTTTTTACAATGTATGCTTCAGACACTTCATAGCGACCCCTAGAGGAAGAGCAGTTGAAGGGTCGCGCAATGAAAGGGAACCAAGATAGATGGAAGCGAGTGGGGGGCTGAACTGAACTTAGAAAAAAAGAAAAGTTGCCTGGGAGAGACGAGGGTGTCTTTTGTGTGTGTGAATAGTGTTTACGTGCGGGTACATTTCCTTCTCGAAAGCCTTAATGATGAATACAAAACCTGAAGCCATTCAGCACACACCTGCTGCCTCATGGGCATAGTAGCCTATACGACCGCGGAAAACACAATAACCGAATACACTGCCATATGAGGACTCATTTTCATTATGCTACAGTAATGGATCAGAACAGTCATTATTGCCACTAATTCATGCTCTGCATAAACCAATATAGTTAAGTATGCGAATATGCGATCACATGGGATCCATGTAAGTTCTAAGCACACATGCACTAGGAATGCTAATGTTGGCATACTCGTGAGAATCACACGCTAACACTTTCGTTCCTCCACAGCACTTTGTTTGATTTAACTTGATTAACTTCCTTGCCATATGTTTCCTATTATTTTTTCGCCATTAAGCTTCATCACTCTCCTTCCAGTCATGAAACATGATATCATTCGCTTCTTTCAGAATGTGGGATGAATCCTAATGATTTAAGTTCTGCTTACTGACTGATGAACTTCTCATCCCTCATGTACTGTGAGAACAAGACGTCAATCCGTAATTGGAAACTCTCAAGCGTAACATACTCAGACTAATTAAAAGAACCAGAGCTAATGGCAAAACACGCCATACTGCGCTCTCCCCAAACAGGTTGTCCCTGATACAAGTCATTACAAGGGCTACACACACATACAGAAACCCAGACTCCAAAGATCCTTTGCTCCATATGCAGACAAACTTTATTACTTATGCTGGGTGTTTATGAACCTCTGGTCTGGTCACTGTTTGCAGTCACAAGAAAATAATTAATTACAATAATATTAAAATAATTTTAAAATATAGTCAGATAGAAAAGTTATTTTAAATTGCAACAATATTTCATAATTTTACAGTATTTTTGATGAAATACATGCAGCCTTGGTGAGCAAAAGTAACTTCTTTCAAAAAATTTTAAAAAATCTTATTGACCCCAAACTTGTGAACAGTAATGTACAATTGCATGTACAAAAATGATCAGAGAAATATATTGATTTAATATACTGTTTATTCAATACATTGACTATATAGTTGTTCACACAGGACACATTCTCACATTCTGTCTATTATTTCAATGATATGTCTATGCATCACAAAAATGTCTTTGGCTGTTCTGTCACGTCTTGCTGCGTTGCAGTGTCTCATGGCATGAGCGCCACATTTTGAAGAGGCTATGTCAAGTTAAAACTTATTAAAGACGAGACTGTTGCATTCTGTTGCATTCAATTGCACTATGTCCAGCTGTTTTTGAATGCAAGAACGTGTCCTGTGTGAATACCTTTCTTACCCATTCCACACTGCCTGCTCTCTTTAAATGTGGTTGGCATGTTGCCTGTCAGAAGGTGGTACTTCATGCTTGAATTACTCAAACGGAAAATATCTCATTATAGAATTTACGTACAGGTCAAGACACATGTCAAATTGCATTAATTACCAAAAAAAAGGCACTCAACGGCTAATGAGTTTAATGAGTAAACCCAGACGCTTATATGCGACTGGCTATGATTGTTATGTTACATAGAATTTGCTAAATAAATTGCAACTTTTTCTTTTACATTTTTCATTTAAGAAAATTAATTCATTTGTATTATTTGAAATTGTATTATTAATTTATTATTATTTATATAATTTAATTTAATTTCTTTTTCCCCCTACATGCCAATTTGCCTTGCATTCTGAACACTTCTCAAGCAGTGAGAAGGTTCTAAATGCCATACGAGACACTTCCAACATCGCTTTGTCTTGTGAGGTGTGACCTTGGTGGAATCATCAGCTGTTGGGGAATAAAATGGTGCATTCTGACCCACTGCACCGAGCAGACACACGCACACCCTCTCACATTCAAAGTGGGACTATTTTCTATTCCACGATTAATGTGCTCATGCAAAGTCAAATGTAATTTGAGGATGTGTCTTTTTACATATGCAGATTTCTGCAGCACAGCCACACTGCAACACCGTATTCATAAGCTCATTAGAAATGTGTACATAGAAGCCGCACAGCTTGTACAATTTAACCCAAATTGATGCATTGTTCTCTGGGTATGCTAATAGTGGCCAGAGGCATTGTTATGGAATGTAACACCCGTGCTTACGGGGCTGGAGGGTGTGTTCCTTTTTCCTCCCCTGAGAGGAAACAGACAGTCAGTAGAAGATCCAAGATGAGCAACAGCACCCCCAGCATAGAGAGAAAGACATTTTAATATATTACAGTGTGCATGTTTTATTACAGGAAATGAGCACAGGCTGGCAATGAGGAGCACACAAGGCCATGTTTATTTTAAGAGCTGCGCAGAACAGAACATCAAAAAACGTTCCCATATTTCAGTGCAAACATCATTACAATAATAGCATACAACATCTTTTTTAAGCCACGCTTAAATCAGAATATTGCATGTGTGGAGATATTTGCATAAACGTACGCCCGCAACTTTGCCTTTGAGGCATCGTGTACTCCCCGTTTTAAGGGAAGAGCCCCGCTCTCATTTACACAAATCCACCAGCACTGACATTCAATCAGTGACAGGGTTTATGGTACAAGGCCACAGGACAGTAAATTAGGCTTAAATCAAACAGCCCAAAGTGCAGTTCAGGCCAAGTCACAAATTCTTCATCCTGCAGATGAAGGAATTTTAATGACCAGTTGGAGGAAATGTCAGTAAGAAATTTAACTGTCAGAGCAATATCTGAGAAGATCGTGTTTGATGGAATGCGAGCCATTAATCTGAGCTAACCCCACCCCCACCCCCCCCCCCCCCCCCCCCCAAAAAAAAACTCCACAATCACAAAAAAAAGCATGGTCCTCCAATCAATCTATAAATCTGCATTTAAAAAAGGAGGTCTATAATAGGAATCAATAGCTAACTAATTCAGACTAATTACAGAGTTAACAACTCATAAAAAATCATTTTGACCATATCCAAATCTAAATTAACTTGAAATTACTTGAAATTATCAGTAATAATTATGATTAAAAAATATAAATAATTAAGGTCAGTGCTCAGTAGAGCCTTAAATTGAGATTCAATTTTTCATTAACTCTAATTCGTCAATTCCAAAATTTAAATTGAGGAAATGAAAGTCAGACAATTAATATTATTTGAAAATTATATATATATATATATATTATATTATACAATATATATATTATATATATACATTATAATATATATAATATACCTATAGATATATACATATTATATCTATATATATATATATGATATGTTTTTACAACTCGGAAAAGCAAAAGTTTGTGAAGACAAACTATTAGCTGACTTAAACCTTGTGTGAAAATTGTGTGACATCATTTTATAAACAAATTTAGGTTACAGATAGATAGATAGATAGATAGTTTAAAAACGTTTTGACGGAACCAGGGTTTAATAAATAGCATGTTAATATAATCTAATATAAATATTGTAGTATTTGCTGCGTGGGTCACAACCCAGACACGTGGAGGGGGGGTAAATTGGGTTTGAGCGGAGTATGGACCTGTTAGAAGCTGAGAGTGAAACTCTGGAAGTATGTAAACACCAAATGGGAAAAAAACTAAAACCAGAGACGGGAAGCTATTGACTAGATATTTCAGGAGAGTTGAAACACACGCCCACTGGTCAAGGAGAGCTGTTTTGAAAACGGTACAGCAAGACAAATAGAGAGGCAACTAATTACCAGGAATGTAGGTTGTGTGACATAAGTTAGGATTTCTCTGTATCTGGCTTCTGCCCTGCGCGGTTCTGTAAGCCGGATTCTTGGGGTTATTTATACCAACCTACAGGGGCGGGATGACGCAAAGGGCATTATAGGCGACAGTGCCTGGAGGGCTTGCTCGTCCAGGGGCGGGCCGAGAAACACAGGATGAAGAGATATGATAGTATGTTGTTGTGTAGGTACTGTGAGTGGCGAGGATAGTACAGAAGCTAGGAAAAGGGAAGACCCAACAACCCGCCAGACGACGTTGAGCAAATAAATTTAAAACCAAATAGGGTAAAAATGCCAAATATTCACTGTCTTCAACTTTTTTTGAATGTACGGGAAAATCAGGGCTTCTTTCTCCCGTGTGGCTGCCTATCACCAGACCGACACGCGCAACACGAGTAGGTACAGACACGCACGTTAGCGGTCTCACGCAACTGCGGGGGGAGGGGAGGCGGCAGAAAGCCGCAGGGGACGAACGAAAAACGTTGGTCAGACGTGGCGGGCGGCGCGGGGGCGGTGCCCCACGTATTTGTTGCAAGTAAAAGTAGGTGTTCGCAGGCTGAAGAAGCGAGCATGACCATTTCTCGATAGTGAGGTTCTTCGGCAAGCCGGTGTTCAACTTAGAAGGATCGCTAGTTAGTAGAGTGGGCTGCTGGCCTGAACTACCTCGTGACCGAGAAGCACGCATGCAAGCTACTTCACACCGCACTTAATGCTCCTCTCTCCCTCTCTATCCTGTCTTTCCGCTCTCCGCTAAAAGTAACCCTGCGCCCCGTATACTGCATTAATAACTGCGTTAGCCTGCATATCAATGGCTCAAGCCTCTGTTATTGGCTCTAAAATGACGTTTTGGAATTTGCACAAAATCGGATTTGGGCTTAAGTTCTCAAACAAATTAAGAACTACAATCGATTATTGACTGAACGCAAGCGCTTATTACGATAGAAAACACTGTAACGTTTCCACTGATTAAGAAATATTTTTGTTTGCTTGGGTGGTAATTTTAGGCCTATTATATTAATAGGGAAGGGGGCCCAAAAATTAGTTTTACCTATGTAACGAAAAGAGGTAAATCTGGCCCTGCATACCTACAGACACTAATGCTGAGATGACAAGAACTCATCCTCACTAAAAAGGGGATTTGTAAAGCATGGCAATATGCCCACAATCATTGGATGGATTTAAAGCGTTGATCATGTGTTATTTAATTTGTGAGTGGCGTATGAATCTTAAATGCCTTGCGTGGCCTTGAGCAGTTATGTAATCATGGTAAAGGCGGAGCGCCGGGTAACGGGTGGACGAGGGCACATGGCTGGGAGGATAGAT
This sequence comes from Sinocyclocheilus anophthalmus, assembly GCA_018155175.1. NCBI lineage: Eukaryota > Metazoa > Chordata > Actinopteri > Cypriniformes > Cyprinidae > Sinocyclocheilus > Sinocyclocheilus anophthalmus. Next base: position 73,200 of record JADLZN010004347.1, read on the forward strand.
AAAAGATATGGTTGGGGGAAAAAACATATTTACAGGGCTCTTGTCATCATAATAAAAACCATGCGGCCGGTCCCCTCCCACCAGCTGGAAGCATAAATAGAACACGAACGGTTCGTAAAATCGCTTACTTCGATTTTAAGGTTGGGGCGGTCCTTCTACCCAAACCTCCACAAACCTCAATCGATACGGGGGATAACGACAATTTCCCTTTCCCTCTCTCCACTAGGGGATATGTGGGGCGGGGGCAGGCATGTGCTGAAATGCCCTTCCTCCTTGTTTGCTAAAACCATTGCGTTCTCTCATCAGAGCATCTTGTCCCTCTTAGCGTTTTATCGCTGGCAGAGGAACAAACCGGGGGGTTGGTGGATCTGCTCTGCCAGCCGAGAGCCTGGAGACAGTAAAGAGGGGTTGTGTCAGGTGAGGGCGCAGGCGTGGCAGATGCAGTGATAAGACGTTTAGTGTGTACAATATCGAGGGGGGTGGGCGAGGTTGGAACCCGAAGGCCAGCCTTCAAGAGTTTCGGAGGGATCAGCACTAACACCAACTACTGTAGAAGTGCCTCGGTCTCTGTATTCTATCATAAACACAGATACACACAGAGGCCCCATTGGGAGAGAGAAATAAGACCCGCCTGTTCTTAAAGGGCATTCAACTTCAGACACGCTCTGAGGACTTGGGGCTGCAGGAATTCAGTGTCAACAGTGATGATCCTCCTCCTAATAAAGAACTTTTATATCAGTGTGAAACAATAATAACAATAAACACTGGCAATTTGGTAAGTTAAGAATCATACTGAACTGGAGCATGTGTTTACCACTAAGCCATGGCTCAATCTACGTTGATATGCTCATATGGGAGATGAAAGTTTGAATCTTACCAGTGCCTTTTCCCAAAACAAAACAAACAAAAAATAAAATAAATAAATAAATAAAAGTAAAGTAAATAAATAAATAAAAAGGTCAAGGTTTGGCTGGTCAGCAAGTTCTAACTACAAAAGCATCTTCCTCCACTGACAGCCAGACAATTTTGTTTGCAACACAAATTATAATATTTATATGTACTCTACCATTTAAAAGTTTGTAGTCAGTAAAATATTATTACATTAAATTAATCAAAGGTGTCACGAATCATGGACCTGTCACGGCTCTGTCATGGACTTCTGTCCAATTACCACCAGAGGTCACTCTTCCATTATATTGACTCTCTCACTAGACAGACTTTCACATGTCACCCCGGACTACATTTCCCATCATCCATTGCACTGATTACACACACAGCTGCAACCAATCAAACACATTTTATAAGCCATGGACTTCCTCTTTCAAATCTCCGAGTAGTGTTTGCACTTATCTCTCTGTCAGTGATAGCAGCATTACGGAGCCAGTTCCCGGTCCTAGTTTCGAGTTCCTAGTTCTAGTCTAAGTCTAATCACATCTTGTTTCCTGATTATTTAGCCTGTCTGTTGGATTACCTGTTTGCTTCACCCTCTGGATTATGTTTGCCGTCGTTTGACCCATGCCTGTCCTAGGATTACTCTTTTGTCATGCCTCCAACATACCTGTTTGCCATTGTCTAACCCTCGCCTGTTTCATGCCATTGTCTAACCCTCACCTGTTTCATGACCACATCTTTAAATAAAGCTCTGCATATGGATCTGTACGTTTCACGTTCTGATTACTCCGTTACAAAAGGTGACCCTAAAAAACAGTTACAAAAAGTTACCAAAAACATCTTTCAAATGCTGTTTATTGAGCTTTCTATCAAAGAATCCTGGGGAAAAAAGTATCACAGTTTGCACAAAAACACTCTATGAGAAAAACATTGATAATTAGAAGAAATGTTTTTGAGCACCAAATTAACATGTCTTCAGAAAGATTTCTGAAGGATCATGTGACACTGAAGACTGGAGTAATGGCTGGTATATTCAGCTTTGTCATCACAGCAACAAATTACATTTTAAAATGTATTAAAATGGAACAGTTATTTTAAATTGTAATAAAGTTTCCCAAAATTACTATTTTTACTGAATTTTTTTTCAAATAAATGCAACATTGGTGAGCATTAGAAGCTTCTTTCAAAAAAAAAAAAAGAAATCAACCCCAAACTTTCGAATGGTAGAGTATAATAAATACAAAAAATATATTTTAATATAATATAATGTAAAATAATATGAAATGGTATATTTGGAAAAGGGAGTTCTGAAAATTACAGTGTTTTCATAGTAGCTCTTAGGGGTGGGAATCACCAGAGGCCCCACAATACAATATTATCATGATTCTTGTGTCACGATATAATTTTATTGCGGTTTTAAATGTATTGCGATATTCTGCGACATATTGCAATTTATTACCTTTTTCCAACTTCAAATTATGTCCCCAAACAAAAACTTTGGCAACATCTGTTTGAACTAACAAAGAAACATTTCTCAGTATGTTTATCTCACTTCAGTTTTATTGTTGCAGTGCAAAAATGGGATTGTCAAGCAGACAAACTGACCAACACTTTCATGAAAACCTGTCATAAATGTTGTATGCACCTGGCAAACTCAACTATTTGCATTACAGTCTAGTCTAGTCAACCTTAACTCTTTCCCCACCATTGTACGAAGTGGTCTCGCTCGTCTTTTACAAGAAAACGCTTCCCTGCCAAAGATGAGTTTTTACGGCTTTTCGTGTTTTCAATGTTATACACTCGGGGGCACTATTACACATCTCCTGAACGAGTACAAAACTTCCCGAACAAAAACGTTACTCCGTTAAATAACCAGGGGTAACCTCGGTTCCCTGAGATATGGGAATGAGTACTGCATCTTGCTTAAGACGCATATGGGAAAAATACTTTTTTCTCCTGAACTGAAGCCTACTTCATTCACGCAGTGAAACTGCATGGCCATTGGTTCGTGCAGGGCTTTAAAAACGAACCAATGGCGCAGCAGCGGAGTTGCCGAGTGAGGCCTTTTTCTATGGCGATGAAGCCCGCCAAAGCCCGTCAGAATGGGCGGGGCATCTGGCTATACAAACGGCCATTCGCCACAGGATTCACAGGTTACTTCAACTGAAGTGACGACTGAGACGTGCAACTATATAGCACGGCTAGCAATGCAGTACTCATTCCCGTATCTCTATGAGGGAACCGAGGTTACGTTAGTAACAGAGTACATTCCCTTTCGATACTTCACTCATACTGCATCGCTAGACGCTATGGGGAACCAATACAATCCCGCCATGCTATGCTAGAGGAACGACCAAAGTGGTAGTACACGTTCATAAGCAACCAATGCTTTAGAGAAGTCAACAATAAACCCAAGGCTCTAAGCGGGCAGAGTATTTAGGTCACACGGCCTGGTAATCGTTCCAGAGTAGTTACCCCGTACGTCGAGCACCCAGGGTCGAGAGCTAACAGGTGGCGGGGGTAGGTGAAACAATACCAGAGAAGTTGGTGGCGCGGGGGCACGGCCAAGGGCTCTCTGCCAGATTTGTTTATGCAGCGCGTGTCTCTTCAAGCGGAAAGGACCCTGGCCTGCAAAGCCGGGACTTCCAGGTTTTAAAACCTTGCGAATGTGGACGGCGAGGTCCAGCCGGCCGCCTCACAAATATCCGCAATGGACACACCACTGGACCACGCCCACGACGAGGCGATGCCTCTAGTCGAGTGGGCCCGTACTCCAATGGGGCATTGGAGGCCCAAGGAAGAGTATGCTAGCGAGATGGCATATACTATCCATCTAGAGAGTCTTTGCTTCGTAACCGGAAACCCCTTGGTGCGGTTACCGAAGCTGACAAAGAGTTGTTCTGATCGCCTATAAGGAGCGGAACGCTCAATATAGATTATCAGAGCTCTGACTGGGCAGAGCAGAGATAGATCTCTGTCCTCTTCAGTTGGAGGAAGAGCGGAGAGCGCAATGACCTGTGCTCTGAACGGAGTGGAGAGCACTTTAGGTACGTAACCGTGCCTCGGTTTCAGGACAACTTTAGAGTCGTTAGGCCCGAATTCCAGACAGGCAGGGTTAATTGAGAGCGCCTGCAGGTCTCCTATTCGCTTTACTGATGCTAGTGCTAGAAGCAGAGCAGTCTTTAGCGATAGCGACCTAATGTTGGCGGCTTGTAGCGGCTCAAAAGCGGGGCCCTTCAGGGCCCTCAGCACAGTGGGCAGGTCCCATGAAGGGATGGTAGGGGGACGAGGCGGATTAAGTTTCCTGGCACCCCTTAGGAAGCGGATGACCGCGCTATTTCTGCCCACCGATTGGCCCTCAATAGGGACATGAGAGGCCGCTATAGCCGCCACATAGACTTTGAGCGTGGATGGGGAGCGACCCTTATCCAGCAGCTCTTGTAGAAAAGACAGCACCTCTGCTAATTCGGAAGTGAGAGGGTCTTTGCCGCGGTTTAAACACCAGACGGCGAAAAAAGACCACTTTAAGGCATAGAGGTATCTCGTAGATGGAGCTCTAGCCTCTGAAATTGTGTTTAGGGAGCGTGCGGCTCTGGGCGACGAATGGGCCTCCACCGTGAGCGGGCAGCAGGGTGCAAGGGCCCATAGGTCGGCTCCGAGCGATGCCAGTAATGTCCCGGTTCGCTCTACGAGAGAGAGATACCGCCTCTCAGTGTGGAACAGCGCCAAGGGGCCCGCTATCAGTACGCGGAGTCAGCTCCGTGTACTAGCACAGCGGGTTCATCCACAGGGGGGCTACAGAGAACCCTGCTGGTTTTTGTTTACCGTCGAGCTCCGCTGATTACCTGTGAGACAGGCGCGAGTCTGGGGAGGATGCGGTGGGATAAGAAAGGGATGGTTGCGGTGGGCCAGACGTGGTGGGGCGCAACGCGGTCCTGGGTCTTGAGAGATAAAGTTTGGCAGGGGTGGGGAGGCGAGTTGTCTTATGAAGAGTTCTACCTCCGACCCGCGAAGATCTCCCAGATTTTCTCTGGAAACGGGGGCGGGTTGCGGAATGAGGAGCGGTCCACCTCGGTCCGTGAGGGGAGCATTGCTCGCTTGAAAGGCTGTGGGGTGCGCTCGGCGGGTGTGCAAGTTGCGACGGGGGTATATGACGGCGAGGTGCCTGGTTAGGGCGAGTGGGCGAGCGAGGTACGGGGTTGGAGGGGCTCACTCTAAGCAGAGCGTCCACTGTAGGCATGAAGAAGGGGGCGGCCTTTGACAGATGAGGGCACCTACTGGCATTGTATGTATGGTACACATACCGACATGTTTGTCCGAAGTCACGGCATTCATTAGACGGAATGGTGCGCCACCTTTCGCAGGACGGGCAGGGAGCAGATACTGACAGGCTTGAATACTTCTACATTGTCCATGCAGTGATTGTGCTGAGCCTTTTTCGTTATCGACAATGGTCCGAAGGCGCGTACCGCCCATGCACCAGCGCCCCGCAAGACATGAGGGGTTGCGAGGCGTCTTGTCGTTTGGGAGAACTGTGACCTTGTGAACGCCATGGTCGGCACAATGGACAACACGCCCTGTTCCATCCACAGTGGAGAGTTGCGTTCCAGGGGGTCAGGGCCGATACACCAGATCTATCGGAGTCTCACCATGATTATGGCAGGCAGGTCCTCGCGGCTGCCAGGCTGTGAGGGCAGCAGTCCGTGTGAAACGCTGTTGAGGCGGGGGGGGTGGGGTAGCGAGCAGTACCGATTTTGAAGGAGGTCGCCATTCTCCGTATGGCCAGAGCTCGTTCTGGCGTGAATACAGCTTTCATTTGAGCTGAGTCGAAGATTGTTCCCAGGAACGAGATTAGTTGGCTGGGAAGCAATGAGCTTTTGACAAAATTGACCCTCGTTCCCAGGCACTCCAGGTGGCTGAGGAGAAGGGCTCTGTGAGATATTAATTCTGCCCCCGACTGGGCCAGGACGAGCCAGTTGTCGAGGTAATTGACAATACGGACTCCCATCTGTCTCAGAGAGGAGAGAGCCACATCCACGCACTTCGTAAAAGTGAGCGGCCGTGGCAGGGACAGCCGAGGGAAGCGACCATTATGATAAGACCACCACCCCTCGAAGGCGAATATCAAGACGGCCTGGGACGAGAGGGGGCTAGTACTGGAGTGTTGGAAGAGAGTGTATCGCTCAGGGTGCCGGGGAGAGGAGAGAATAACGCGCGAGTCGTCGCGAGGGCTGGGGGGGCGGTCGGGATTTTGGCGCGTAGGTAGGTTGCGCGTGGTTCAGTGTAAGTATACCGAAGCGACCCGTCCTTATGGGGGCAAGATTCAGATGTGTCGAGATCGAGGATGGGGGCCGGAGACCACGCCGATATTCTTTTGGGGATGAGATAGTAACGGGGCTTGTAAAGGTCGCTGACTTGGCTCGGGCTGTGGAGGGAAGCCACTGTTCCACAGGGTCCTTTGACCAGCAATTCGCGTATAGAACCTGGTCCGGTAGCGGCGTAGGAGCGAGGGGGCGTCGACTGGGCTGCTGCACGGAGTGAGGTGGGGACCACGCTGTTGAAGCGCGGGGGTCTTCGAGCGAATTTGAGTGAATATCCTCGCTTTATTATGCCCGTAACCCATTCCGACACCCCGGGGATGGCCTACCAGGCCTCGACCCACGTGAGGAGGGGTTTAATTAACTCGGGTGACTGGCCGCATGAGGGCCAAAACACGTACAAATGATGGAAGAGGAGTCGCTCTCTGAAAAGAAAGCAATCCGTGAGTGGAGAGAGGCGAGACTAAAACTCTCACAATGAGAGCAAATAGCTCCCGTGAGCACAGCTTCCGCATAGGATTTCCCCAAGCAGGAAACGCACTCACAGTGGCCGTCATTGGCATGCAGGGGGTGATCCCACACAAGCCAGCACAATAACGGACGCAAGCATTTTGCACAACGCGATGCTCTTATAGCAGCTCTGTTGAATTAGACGCTCAGATGGCGGCAGAGGGGGAAACCGAACCGGAAATCGCTGCCGGACGACTGAAGAAGAAAAATCTGAGAAATCTGTGGCGACGGTTTTATTTTTCGATGCCTGATGGCGCACTACCACCGCTGTCTATCAGCCAGAATGAGGGGGACCCACGCCCGATTCATTGTCAGGCTTCGTCGCTATCGGTCGTTTTTACAAAGCATGCACGCGAAGTCCCATCTGCGATGGGCACCGTGCAGTTTAACTGAAGGTGAATGAAATGGCTTCAGTTAGGGAGGGGGAGAAAAAGGAGGCACTTTATCCCAATTGCGTCTAAGCAAAAACGCAAGCAAGTACGTAGTGAAGGTGTCGAAAGGGAGCCACAACGTGAACAGGAACGGACGAAACGATAAAGCGATCTCTTACTGTTAAAACAGAATGATATGAAAAACAATGCGATCTCAGCAAATAGACGTAGCGATGATACGATGGGGGGAAAAGAAAAGTTGTGCAATTTGTGCAAGTTCTCCCACTAAAAAGATGAGAGCGGCCTGTAATTTTCATCATAGGTATACCTCAACTATGAGAGACAAAATGAGAAAAAAAAATCCAGTAAATCACATTGTATGATTTTTAAATAATTATTCGGTAAATCCCGGTAAAATAAGTATTTGGTACACCTACAAACAAGGAAGATTTCTGGCTCTCACAGACCTGTAATTTCTTCTTTAAGAGGCTCCTCTGTCCTCACTCGTTACCTGTATTAATGGCATCTTTTTGAACTTGTTATCAGTATAAAAGACATTTGTCCACAACCTCAAACAGTCACACTTCAAACTCCACTATGGCCAAGACCAAAGAGATGTCAAAGGACACCAGAAACAAAATTAAATTGTAGACCTGCACCAGGCTGGGAAAACTGAATCTGCAATAGGTAAGCAGCTAGGTGTGAAGAAATCAACTGTGGGAGCAAATATTAGAAAATGGAAGACATACAAGAACACTGATAATCTCCCTCGATCTGGGGATCCACACAAGATCTCACCCCGTGGGGTCAAAATGATCACAAGAAACCACACGGGGGGACCTAGTGAATGACTGCTGAGAGCTGGGACCAAAGTAAAAAAGGCTACCATCAGTAACACACTGCAACGCCAGGGACTCAAATCCTGCAGTGCAAGACGTGTCCCCCTGCTTAAGCCAGTAAATGTCCAGGCCCATCTGAAGTTTGCTAAAGAGCATTTGGATGATCCAGAAGAGGAATGGGAGAATGTCATATGGTCAGATGAAAAAAAAATAGAGGGAGCCTGTTTGGAAAAGAGCGAAAAAACAAAAAGAAACTCCAGCGATTGTCGTGTTTGGAGTGAGGAAAGAATGCGGGTTGCATCAAAGGAAACACATAACTGTACTGTGAAGCACTCTTGGATGGGGGGGCTGGGTATGGGGGAAACATACATGCCTTTGGGGGCGCGTTTTTTGCAAGAGGGACCAGACGGACTGATCCGTGTAAGACGAACAAAGAGATGGAATGGGGGGGGCCCTGATAGGAGGATTTTGAGGGTGGGAGAAACCTCTCCCCCTCAGCTAAGGGGCATTGAAGAGGAAATCAGGTGGGGCTGGGTCACCGTTGCGTGAGCATGAGCAAGTGAGCCTTAAAAAACACACCGCAGCTGGTTGGCAACGAAGGAGTGGCTTCCTAAGAAGCATTTCAAGGTCCTGGAGTGTCCTAGCCAGTCTCCAGATCTCAACCCATAGAAAATCTTTGGAGGGAGTTGAAAAGCCGTGTTGCCCGCGACAGCCCCAAAACATTACTGCTCTAGAGGAGATATGCATGGAGGAATGGGCCAAAATACCAACAACAGTGTGAAAACCTTGTGAAGACTTACAAAAAACGTTTTAGACCTCTGTCATTGCCAACAAAGGGTAAATAACAAAGTATTGAGATTAAATTTTATTATTGACCAAATACTTATTTTCCACAATTTGCAAATAAATTCTTTAAAAATCCTACAATGTGATTTTATGGATTTTTTTTTTTCATTGTCATCCAGATTGAGGTATACTAGATGAAAATTACAGGCCTCTTCATCTTTGAAGTGGGGAAGAACTTGCCACAATTGGTGGGGCTGAGAAGAGAAAGAGAGAGCCCCCTTTTTTCACCACCAGCACTTAAATGAAATGGCATAAGGTAAAATGTTGATCCAGGATAAACTTGGGAGGGAGTGGGGTATATGTTCTCTGTGCACGTTCGGAGCGCGGTGTTGATGGAAGTGATTTACTGGATTTATGCTTTGATAAGCGTACTGAATATTATCCAGATGTAGTTTTTGATAAAAATGTGATTTTATCACCTTTTTGCTCAAAATTATGCCTTTTTATGAAACCTACCTATATTCAAAGTGTTGATAAAAAAAAGAATGCTTTAAGCTAGAATAAAACAGATTCTTTTTTTGTTTAAAAGTAGAGGCTCTGATCTTTATTTGGGTGTATTGCATATTCAAATATTCATAAAGAAAAATATACTGGAGGCCATCAAATTGTAGTGAGAGGGGATCATACACAGAGAATGGGTGCTGGGCGGGGGGGTGCTGGGGTGGCAAACTATTTCAAAAATGCTGGCAGGAAAAGAGTAATAAAATGTAAACAGTTATGGCGGAATGCCGGTGCTTCACCTACAGCTGATCTTTTGATACCACACGCAACTTGGGGTAATTAGGTAACAAAAAAAGTTGTTATGCAGACCCTTCGCAATTGGGGGCATTTGAAAAGAAATTACTGTTCAAGTTAAAAATAAATCAAGCATGGTCTTACAGAAAAGACACTGCTATATAGTAACAATGTGCAGGCGAGGCGGGGTGATAGCTAGTGCAGTGCGTGTGCTTGTTAGTGATGTTATAATTTCATTCAATTCCATGTAGTTCCAGCCAGTTCAACCACCGTTCCTATATTAAGCGGGGCTTTAATTGATGCAACACACATACAGGTGCATCTTCAAAGGAATTTGTAGAATGTTGTGGAAAATTTCATTTATTTCAGTAATTGAACTCAGATTGTGAAACTCGTGTATTTAATAAAATCAATGCACACAGACTGAAGTAGTTTAAGTCTTTGGTCGTTCTTTTAATTGTGATGCATTTGGCTAACATTGGAGCCTTAGTTAGAGTTGCCCTGAAAGCGGTTGAACGGCAGGGATCTTCCGAACAACCTGACGCTGTGCACCCTCACTGAGGGGGCGAGTCTCCCGTGCGATGCCGTTTGTGCCGGGCGGAAGCTGGAATTTCGCTCGTCGGAGCCTCCTGAGACCTGACAGCACGAGGTCGGCCGAGGGGTACAATGAACCAATGAGGGGCACTGAGGGAACAGCCGACACTGACTGCTGGGTAGCACCCTCAATTGAGGGACGAGCTCTACGTGCCGTACCGTTGCCGGGCAGGCAGTGGGAAATTGTCGCTCGTCTTGGAGCTCACGGAGCCGCGCTGTGAAGCACGAGCCGGGGGGTGGTTTGGCAGGGGTATCAGGAACCTCAGTGAGGGCACTGAATGAACAACGACTACTGCTGTAGCAACCCCCCCCACCACTTGACGGGGTGCGAGCTCTCCCGATGCCGAACGTGACCTGGCAGGCAGCTGGGATTTGAGCTCGTCAGAGCTCATGAGCCATGAAGCACCGAGGGTCCGCGCCGGGGTATCAATAAACCCACGTGGTGCACTGAGGCGGATTGGGCACCGGTTATACTGATTTGAGGGTTACTCTTTCCTCCCCAGGTGGGCGCCACTCAGGGACTGACATGGTGGACCATTTAGATGAGGTCCTCTTTAGGACAAAATAAACGGTCCGCGCGGGGGGGCGCGACGCGAGTGAGCGTTGGTGCGTGCTAGGGAAGACCACCGGCGCCCGATGTTTGCTGTGGAGGGTTGCGGGTCTGAAAACGCTGTTTTGACGAGAGTGGGGTCTGAGATCACGGCAGCTTGATGGCTTGGGCTGAGTCGCCGGGTCAGCGACGGGAGCCCCCCAACCTTCTTGGGAAGGGCAGGTCAGGGCCGTGGTCAATATACTTGTGGAGACACTCACCATGGTTTGGTGGGCCAACAACAGCCCGCCAGCCCCTGAACCTACCGCCAATTATTAAGCTTTCCCAACCAGACTCTATGTAAGCCTAACGGGCCTGGTGGGATGCTTCGGGGGCCTTCAGGGACAATGCTGAGGATGAGGAGAGATAGCTCGCAAGCGTCTGCTACCCCACTGGCATCGCCCCATATCCCTTTATCATTCAGCCCCACGATGTTCTTCTGAATAATCCGAGACTGTGGGGCTGTAATACGGGACGAGTACGGTTTCTCCCACGATCTTGACCCATCCATTCTTCTTAGCATGGCGCTGGCGGGGGATCGGGGGAAAAAGACGGAAGGGGCCAAGTGTGAGTGAGGCGCTGTGATCTGAATTTCAGAAACAGATGGGACCGCTGCCAGCCAGGCTCGCAAGCCCTCGGCGCTTCATCAAAAACAGCCAGGCGAGAAGCGGAGCATACGCAGCGAGAGGTAACCCTCACAGTGATGGAAACAAATCAGTCCGTCGGGAACAAGCGGACGTGCATGTCCGCTCCCAAAACAAAAGACACACAAATCGAAGTATCCCCCCGACCGCCAGAAGTAGGCGCCGCTGGGTGGGGCGAGGGAGGAAGGCAAGGGTGTAAGGCCGTGTACGCGTAGGGCGCATGAGAAATGTTTCCATGATTGTTTTTTGTCTATGATGGCTCTGTGGGTGAACGCTAGACAACAGTAACATAGACAGAACAGGCGCGAGCACAGATGGGCTGAGCTGGGATAGGAGCAGGAAGCTGCTTTGCAGCCTCTTGCGGGGATGACGCTTTTATTCTCTGGTGCTTAGTCACGCGCCCGCTGAGTGACACGTACTCGCGCCATTGGACGGATCTTTGACAAGCCCGTGCTCAACGAACCTCGTGGGTGGGGTCACGCTATAACGGGCGTCTCCCCAAAGCGGGACCTCGAGCAGCTCGAGTCATGAAGGGGAGAAGCCCATGTTTCTTTGACAGTTGCCTTCAGCTCATCTGTATTTTTTGGTATCTTGTTTCTCATTTTCCTTTTGACAATGCCCCATAGATTCTCTATTGGGTTCAGTTCTGGTGAGTTTGCTGGTCAGTCAAGTACACCAACACCATGGTCGTTTAACCAATTTTTGGTGCTTTTGGCAGTGCGGGCAGATGCCAAATTCTGCTCGAAAATGAAATCAGCATCTTCAAAAAGCTGGGCAGCAGAAGAAAACATGAAGTGCTCCAAAATTTCTTGGTAAAAAGGTGCAGTGACGTTGGTTTTCAAAAAAACACAATGGACCAACACCAGCAGATGGCATTGCACCCGAAGTCATCACAGACTGTGGAAACTTAACACTGGACGTCAAGCATCTTGGGCTATGAGCTTTTCCACCCTTTTTCCAGACTCTAGGACCTTGGTTTCCAATGAAATACAAAACTTGCTCTCATCAAAGAGGACTTTGGACCACTGGGCAAAAAGTCCAGTTCTTCTTCTCCTTAGCCAGGTAACACAGACAGCTCTGATGTTGTCTGTGGTTCAGGAGAGGCTTAACAAGAGGAATACAGGCACAAATGTCGCCAGTAATTTCACTGATCAAGTCTGTCATTCGTGTGTGGGTGGCCTCTTGAATGCACTATGACCCAGCCTCAGTCCCTAAATCCTAGTGAACGTTCCACTGTCAAATTCTGAATGATTCTTGGCGTGTGACACATCCCTCAAAGGCTGCCGATTCTCGGATGGTTGTGCTATCTGTTTTCTCCTATCCACACTTTTTATACCTTCCAATCATACATTTCTGTTACATGCTCTGGATAACAAGCACTCTGTGAGACAGCCAGTCTTTTGTTGGCAATGACTGGTTGTGGCGTACCCTCCTTGTGAAGGTTTGAGCAATGATGTCCTCTGGACAAAAGTCAGAATTCAGCAGGTCTTCCCGCGAGGGATGTGGCAGCACGAGGGTGAACCAACTGAGGGTGTACGACACCATTTTGAAAGGCTCAGGAAACCGTTGCCAGCTGTGGATCTGATTAGCTGATTGGCATGTCACCATATTTCTAATTTGTTGAGATAGTGAATTGGGGGTTTTTGTTAAATGTGAGTCAAAAACATCACAATTAAAAGAACCAAAAACTACTTCAGTCTGTGTGCACTGAATTTATTAATACACGAGTTTCACAATTTGAGTGAATTACTGAAATAAATGAACTTTTAAACGACATTCTAATTTATTGAGATGCACCTGTACCACTCACACATAAACACAGTGAGAGGGAGAGAGGTCGGAGATTGCAGATCGCACGAGCGCAGGCGCAACACAGAAACTTATTGTCGGTGCTGGCCCCGCGTACTTTTAGTAATAAACATAAACCAAGATACTAGATCTTTTGTTCAGCTTCTAATCTGCCACCAGCCACGAGGCAAAATTGCAGAACTAAAACTGCTCATTATTTGTTATCGAGGAGAGAACTCACAGATGCAGGTAACTCACACACACAACTGTCATTTCTCTCTCGATTGATAATTAATTCAAATAAATGCTATAATTCATTCAAATAAATGTGGTCTTACCACACTATTTCATCTCTGTATCTGATCTGAAGCGGGCAGAAAGCTAGAGCTAACGAGCCGTAACTGATTAAAATAACCGTAATTTTTACGGTTAAATATTGCCTTCCGGTTAAATATTTGCGGGGGCTGGCTAGGACAGGTGTCATATAAACAGCTTTCTTTGAAGGTTGTCACCTACTGGTATAGGACCATGGGAAAAGCAGGGGTATTATTCACACGGGCTTTTGCCGTGCACAGTATAAGGAGGTTCGAAAAAAAAACTCAACACCACCATCTAGTGGACTGTAAAGAAATTGATTTTGTTATTCTACCAAATAGTATAATAAAAGATCGATACTTGGAGTCCATGTATCGATACAGTATTGCAGCGGAAAATATCGCGATACTATGCTGTATTGATTTCTTCCCCCACCCCTAGTAGCGCCATGACCTATTTAACTTAAAAGCTCAATAAAATTGTGATTCAAAAACGCCTCACATATTGGGTAACACAGATGAAAACTGTACTGAGAAATGTTCAGAACTGTATAGGAGCTAGAAGTTTCCCTGAAGACTATAACTGTGAAGAATCCAGAAAAACACATGTTTGTGTCACCAGGGATGTCAAACTGCACAACAGAGACATGCTGTAAACTAACAACAACAAAAAATGCTCTAAACATTTTATTTATCCTGTATCACAAACAAGCATGACATTGTATGGTATCAGACTGTAGTAGTAGTGATTTTTATTCATTCCAGTGTCTTAAATCATTTGATTCTGTTCACCGATTCACATTTTCTGTAGGTTACATCTAAACTAAACTGTCTTCTGGTAAAATAATTGAAACAGTTTTACTCTAATAGCTTTCTGCAGGTATTATAAACCTACTTGACTTCAAAAGTATGTGCACAAAAATGATTTGCTGACCTAAAAGATTCATTCAAAAACAGATTAGTTTCCGACCAAAATGCAGCTATATCAGAAACAATTTATACTTGTCTTTGTTGCCCTTTTATGTGCCTGGGGTTTCTGCAATGAGAGAATTTGTTACAAGCAGATACTAACTGAGCTCAATAGTGCACTGACCTGTGGGGTGATGTTTCTGACAAAGAGCCAGCAACAAAAGAGTGTGTGTGCACGCATAAGGAGAGAGGAACTTCACTAATGTCCTTGGCACATTAATGAGGTAGAAAGACAGAGGGTAAGAAGTGAGGTCACATCAGGGTCAACTCTGGATCAGCGGCCAGATTAAGTGGTCCAGAGACAGCGCTTTAATGAAATCAACCAGAGAAGAGGCCAGCGGCAACCAGAGGAGCTGCTTTCGAAATCACTGCACAACCTTATATTTATTCAGAAACTGTTTAGTGTGATGGACTTTATATGAAGAAGCCTGATTCTTTCATTAAAATACCCTTGCCTTGTGAATGGCTGATGGGTGCATGTTTGTTCCTGCATACGTTTTTCTTTCACTGTCCCTCATCATGAATTCAGCGGGTTCGAGATTTCTTATCTAAACAGAGGCAGGCGTCTGACAGATGAATGCTGACAAGCATGTTTCGAATTTAAATCCACCACCTCGGGGGAAAGGTTGTAGTTTGCATTCAAGCCAAACTATGTCTGATGTCTTTAAGGTGTTGAACATCTTCTCTGTGAGTGAAGTGCACTGGCAATCAATTGCATTTGGCTGCAGCAGGGAGGGAAAGCAAGATGTATAAAGAGAAGAAGATGAAGAAGAAGAAGAAGACGAAGAAGAAGAAGAAGAAGAAGGGGACAGTAACTTTACTCAAGGTGTCAAGGTTTGGGGTGATTAGCATGGCTTAACTATAACTTTTGCTGGCTGCAATAAAGCATCATTATACAGTGGGTACGGAAAGTATTCAGACCCCCTTAAATTTTTCACTCTTTGTTATATTGCAGCCATTTGCTAAAATCGTTTAAGTAAATTTTTTTTTTTTCCTCATTAATGTACACAACGCACCCCATATTGACAGATAAACACAGAATTGTTGACATTTTTGCAGATTTATAAAAAAGAAACACTTAATATCACATGGTCCTAAGTATTCAGACCCTTTGCTCAGTGTTTAGTAGAAGCACCCTTTTGATCTACTACACCCATGAGTCTTTTTGGGAAAGATGCAACAAGTTTTTCACACCTGGATTTGGGGATCCTCTGCCATTCCTCCTTGCAGATACTCTCCAGTTCTGTCATTTTGGATGGTAAACGTTGGTGGACAGTCATTTTTAGGTCTCTCCAGCGATGCTCAATTGGGTTTAAGTCAGGGCTCTGGCTGGGCCATTTAAGAGCAGTCACAGAGTTGTTGTGAAGCCACCCCTTCGTTATTTATCTGTGTGCTTAGGGTCCTTGTCTTGTTGGAAGGTAAACCTTCGGTTCAGTCTGAGGTCCTGAGCACTCTGGATAAGGGTTTCGTCCAGGATATCCCTGTACTTGGCCGCATTCATCTTTCCCTCGATTGAAACCATTCGTCCTGTCCCTGCAGCTGAAAACACCCCCACAGCATGATGCTGCCACCACCATGGTTCACTGTTGGGACTGTATTGGACAGGTGATGAGCAGTGCCTGGTTTTCTCCACACATACCGCTTAGAATTAAGGCCAAAAATTTATATCTTGGTCTCATCAGACCAGAGATTTTTATTTCTCACCATCTTGGAGTCCTCAGGTGTTTTTTAGCAAACTCCATGCGGCTTTCATGTGTCTTGCACTGAGGAGAGGCTTCCGTACTCTGCCATAAAGCCCCGACTGGTGTAGGGCTGCAGTGATGGTTGACTTTCTACAACTTCTCCCATCTCCCGACTGCATCTCTCTGGAGCTCAGCCACAGTGATCTTTGGGGTCTTCTTTACCTCTCTCCCCAAGGCTCTTCTCCCCCGATAGCCCAGTTTGGCCGGACGGCCAGCTCTAGGAAGGGTTCTTGTCGTCCCAAACGTCTTCTATTTAAGGATTATGGAGGCCCCTGTGCTCTTAGGAACCTTAAGTGCAGCAGAATTTTTTTGTAACCTTGGCCATATCTGTGCCTTGCCACAATTCTGTCTCTGATCTCTTCAGGCAGTTCCTTTGACCTCATGATTCTCATTTTGCTCTGACATGCACTGTGAGCTGAAAGGTCTTATATAGACAGGTGTGTGGCTTTCCTAATCAAGTCAATCAGTATAATCAAACACAGCTGGACTCAAATGATGTGTAGAACCATCTCAAGGATGATCAAAGAAATGGACAGCACCTGAGTTAAATAGATGAGTGGTCACAGCCAAGGGTCTGAATACTTAGGACCATGTGATATTTCATTTTTTCTTTTTTAATAAATCTGCAAATGTCAACAATTCTGGTTTTTCTGTCAATATGGGGTGCTGTGTGTACATTACTGAGGAAAAAATTACTTAAATTATTTTAGCAAATGGCTGCAATATAACAAAGAGTGAAAAATTTAAGGGGGTCTGAATACTTTCCGTACCCACTGTATACTGATGGCCATTTACAATTAGCAGTGTATTCTGATGCAATAAATCAAATAATAATATCAATCATTCATAAGAAACTGAGCAGTTCCAATAGGGTCCTCGCACTGCAGTGCTAGGGCCCTAATAATTATAGATGCTTTAGTCATAGTTTTTGTTTTTTGACAGAAATTTTTTTATTTAAAATTAATCAATGTTAAATCATGTAATATTTATTTATCTTAGTCAATTTTACTTTAAGATTGAATGTAATTTTAGACAAAGAAAAATTATGAGAAAGTGCAAATATATTTGGTTTTATACATGAATTATTAAGTATAATCATTTAACATAAACAATATGAAATTCTTAATGTTTACATTGTTTACTGTCTGTGTGTGTTGTCACGGAAAGATGCATGACTTTAATATATGGATATATGGTTAATATATTGATCACACACACACACAACCTTTCAAAAGTATTTTTTTTAGATAAATTAACACTTTTATTCATCAAGGATGTCTTAAGTTGATCAAAAGTGACAGTAAAGATATTTGATTTGTTGAAAAATATTTATATTTCAAATAACTGCTATTCTTCTGAGCTTTCTATTCATTCCTGAAAAAAATTGCATCGCTGATAATATCAAGAAAGCTTTGCCATCACAGAAATAAATCACAGAAAATATATATATTCAAATAGAGAAGTTGTAAATTGTAATAACAATTCCAAATATTACTGTTTTTACAGTTTATTATCAAAATAAATGTAGCCTTGGTGAGAATAAGAGAGAAACATTTCATAAACATTAAAAAAAATCTTACCAAACCCAAACCTTTGAAGTTTAGTGTATATTTGAATAATCTCATATGTATTTTAGCGGCAGCTGAGCAACTGCCGCTGAGATTCATGGGAGTGATAACGTAAAGCCTTCATCCACAGCCTTTATAAAAAAAAACAAAGGAGAAATCATTTAAAGTTGTGCAGGAACAGACATTAAAACAGGCCTGACCTGTCAACCATGCTTTGATGAGAGTGTAGTGCATCCGACAAGGAAAGAAAGAGAGAGTGAGAGCGGGGAGCGTCAGTCTGTTCACCCGAGACTCCACCTCTCCATCGATCCAGCAGCAGGCTGAGAGAAGAAAGGACAAACTCAAAACAAAAGACAAGATGGCTCAATCTAATCCCTGCTGTGGCACTCCAATGAAAAGAATAAATAAATTGATGAAAGAGTATCGTGTTAGTTTTTATACTGAGAATCATCCCTGGCTCTCCGCGCCACTGACGGTATGGGGGATTATAGCCTGCCCCACTGAGCAGAGTCCCAACCCCAGGATTAGACGGCTTGCTGTGCCGCTTCAAGCACCTCGATAAGTGGCGTTCCCACTGCTAAATCAATACCAGTGCAAAACAGCGAGCAACGCGGCCAGACACGGCACTCAAGGCCCAATTACTGCCTCTTTACCCATAGAAACATGAGCCAGCGAACTGAACTTCTGCACCAAAAACAGTCATACTTTGTACAAACAGAGTACTTTGGGTTAAGAAACAAAATTCGACACGTTCTTCACTGGCAAAGAGAACCTTTTATAAAGACATTTGGTTGAGTTTTGTAGAGCTTGTTACTTCCTGAATATGGCAAGGCTGTGGATTCTGCATGAGGAATTCATTGGAAGCACATCTGCTTGTTCCAGGAGTAACCGATCCTCACACACCGTTTGAGAGGAATATGAAAAAGAAAAATTTCCTCCTCAGTCAAACTGAGTTGAGAGACAGATGTGTAAGTAGAAAGAAAAAAAAAGAGAAAAAGAAAAAAATAAACGAGCTGGTTTACTGAACCTTGCCATTTTAAGCCTGGTCAAACTGGTGTTAAACTAGTGCTCTCCCAGCCTAACCACCTGACGAGTTCCGAAAAACTCCTCTAAAACCAACAAATCAAATCATACTAATAAGGTTGAGAGACCAGCAAACCGATTTTTTATTCATTTGTTGTTTCAATAGTTTTAATAGGGGTTTCAGATCTGTCTATATCTATCTATCTATCTATCTATAATAGCAACTACCTACTGGGTTTTGATTAAGTCTGTAGAACATATTTAAAAAGGTTAATAAAGGTTTATTTCAAAATAAAAGTGAAAAAAGTGATGTGATGTGTAGCCAAGTATGTGGAATTTGTGCTCTGCTTTTATCCCATCCAAGTGCACACACACAGCAGTGAGTAACGAACACGAACACACACACACACACACACACACAGGTTTGTTTTTATGGTTTATGGGGACTCTCCATAGGCGTAATGGTTTTTATACTGTACAAACCGTATTTTCCATTGCCCTACACCAACCCTACCCCTAAGCCTACCCCTCACAGGAAACTTTCTGCATTTTTAGATTAAAAAAAAAATTTCATTCTGAATTATTTATAAGCCTTTTGAATTACGGGGAGCACTGAAAATGTCCTCATAAATCACCTTCTTGCTGTAATCCCTATGTCATTATACAAATTTGTGTCCTCCTAAACCCACACCCACCACACACACACACCCACACACACACACACACCACCACACACACACACACACACAGAGCATTGGGCAGCCATTTTTGCTGTTTTGGTGAGCAGTTGGGGGTTCGGTGCTTCGCTCAAGAGTCTCACCTCAGTCATTTGGGTGGAAGAGAGCACTGGTCATTCACTCGGTACCGAGACTCAAACCCACAACCTTTGGGTTACAAGTCAGACTCTCTAACCATTAGGCCACACCTTCCCTGAAATTACTGATACATACACAGCACTGGAGTCTCTGGCACCCCAAACATAAAAATATGCAGATCATTAACAGAATATGAGTGTTAAAGTAAGCAAGAAGACACAAAGTGCAGCCATAACAGCTCAGATCTGTAGCTTCTCTGCTTTGATTTGACAATGTACACATTCAAACACTGCAGTGCTGCTTTGCCTGACAGACATCTTGAGGATTTGTAATATTCCCTGAAGAACCTGACAACATTTCTTTCTTCTGCGTTCTTCTTAATCATTTTCAGCTTCAGACGACTATCAACTTCACATCTTTATCTGAGACACGCTCCAGTATAATTGCTCTCATATGAGTCATCAGAGGCTCTGGTAGTTTGTCATGCCCAGCACTGCAAGTGTTCAAATGCAAAATGGCTAATTCTACCATTTGTCCTGTAGTGCTTTAATTAAGCAGCCCAAAATGCGGGTTTACCACCGCTTCAATTATCACCTACATGGTGACTGATTGTAAATTCTTACAAATGGACTAAATCATAACAAGAAATTTCAATTCTAATTAAATTATAGAACAGTGGAGTAATTTTAAACTGCGGTTCTGAAAAACATATTTGGTGTCAACCCAAAACTAATATTGATATTCCTCATTTGTAAGGCGCTTTGAATAAAAGCATCTGCTAAATTAATAAATGTAAAACACCTTTAATTTATTTCAAATTTGAAAACATTAACATGCTCTGTTCCAAACCATAGCAGTGAGCTGCCAAGACAACATTTTATAGTCCCTATGAAATGAAAATCAAAAATTATAATTTTCAAAATGTATATAAATGATTTTACTTAATATTACCCAAATTGATTACTGTACCCAATATATAATAATAGGCCGGTTTCTAGCCTGCTGGTTTAGCAGGCTGGTTTTAGAAGGGTTCTGACCACAAAACCAGCTGAACACCAGCTTGGCCTGGCTGGGAGACAAGCTTAACTGGCTTAAACCAGCCATGTCTACGTTTTTTTTAGCAGTTCTGCTATAGAAGTTTTCACAGTACTGACTTAGCAAAATGTTAACATAAACAATCATTTGTAAATCATGTTTCTTATGTGCTTCACATGAGCATTGTGATTTTGTGTTTTACTGCATTCCTGGCTATGGAGAGCATTTCAAATCAGTCACTTGTTAGGTTCAATTTAAGTTAGAAAGCCATCTTACAAGGTTGCTGCTTATATAGTAGACAGCAAGGCAGTTCACTTGGTTTTGCAACTGAGCTACTTTCTTCACAACTTTGTAGAGGAAATATTAGTTCAGGCACATATTATGATGTAGAAAAATTATAAAATCAACCTTTGTCAAAGGTACAAAGTGTAAGGACTCATTAGTGATGTAGTATAGTGCATGAGAAATCAAAGAGGATGTATAATAACTCATTACCGATCTGCCCCCTGTGGACTGGAGCTAGCATCTCTCTCACCATCATCTCCTGACCTCTAAAGTAAAAGAACAAATAAGAAACATCCATCGGGAAAGCATCCTCACCTCCCATACTCTCAAGTAAGCCAATAAGTTTTCTAAGATTTGTCAGCCAGTAACTTTTGTAAGGGTTTGAAACCCAGCGAGTATAACTTTACCCAGAATCTCTTAGGTAAAGGTGCTGGTTTAAAGCTTGACTGTTTTTCTGCCGAGAAGTAAGTTTTATTCCAATTTTGGTGGATGTTTCTTCAGATTTCCAGCGGTCGAAAGGATTTCAGTAAGTGCTTTTGAAGCAGATGTAAACTACAGCTCCCTTGTGCATGAATCATAAAACTTTAAAAGCCCCTGTAAACCCAAAATGTAATTTTTTCAGTTGCCTGGGACAAAAATTACAATTAGGTAAAGCATGTCAGAGTAACAAGAATATCGTCTTGAAACACCCACACATTAGGTGGAATAGGAATTTCAATGAGCAAGCATAATCGAATAACTGTATGAAATTGGAATATGATTTATATAAAACTCTATAGGCGAGGAAAGAAAATTCTGTTAATGTTCAGCATTTTTCTCTTTAGGCTGAAAATTAGTGCATGAAAGCTCAGGGCTCTGTTGATACCGCTTACCACCCCACATTGTGTGACCATTATAAGAAATGACACATTTGAAAATAATGTATTTGCAGTCTGATAGGAAAAAAGCAAAGCAAGAGACTATTCAGATTTAAATCAAACTTAAATAACACAGATGTTTTATATCCCTGTCACATTTGGGCACTGAAAACAGTGCTTCTTTTTTAATCAGGGGTTGGAATGGGGCGTGTTTGTGAGATTCATTTGCATATGCAAATGGCACCAAAGAGAGGTGCTGGAAAAGGTGAAGGACCTATAAGGGCTGAGAGCACAGCTGTCAGTCAATGACTTTCTAATCTCTCTGAGGGGAGAAATGCAGAGTGAGTATAATATAATAATTTTCAGCCAAAAAGTGCAATCTAACAATATTTTCGAAAGGGAAAAAAAAGCTGGTTGAAATATAAACTACAGATTTTGCATAACAGAAATAGATAAAACCACCAAACACACTAAATGATATATCAGCACTGGGAAAGAATAAATATAAAACTATTCCATTATATATTAATCTAGTATAACTATTCTCTATCTCATTAAAGTGACAGCAACGCCCTAAACTAACGTGCTAGCTCCCCAAAAAAGAAATTGCTGTCATGAATTTCTGAATTCATATTTATAAAATGAACTTTAGATTTCTGTCCCTCCATTGAAAGTCCATTATACCAAAACTTGCATGAAGGTTGTAAAACAAATCCATATGAACTGATGGGTTTAATTCAGATCTTCTGAAGGGATGTGATCACTTTATATGATGGACAGATTTAATTTAGGCTTTAATTCACATATAAACATTGATCAAAAAAAAAAAAAGCCCACCGGCAAGAGTACATCAAATATGGTCAACAGAAGCTGAGTTGTACTTTCTGATGAACAAAAAACCCCCCGTTGGTTTTCGTGTGTCAAGCATGTTTGTGTGTTAATCAATGTTTACATTAAAAGTCTAAATTAAATCTGTTCATCACATAATGCGTTGCTTACAAAGATGAACAAAAATCCTGTGGGTTTGGAACAACATGAGAGTGAGTAATTGATGACAGAATTTTCATTTGTGGGTGAACTGTCCCTTTAAGCAGATAAATTTACACTAAATACAACTAATGAAACACCCTAATTTATATAACAAAGTCAAAGGTGTAGCAGCATTTCAGTACAAATGAACAGGTGACTCAAATTAATCACATGAAAACAAATAGCAAAACAATGCAATAAAAAGTAACTACAAAGATTCTGGTAGCTAAAAGTAGTGATAAAGAGAGAAACATTTTTTTTTTTTTTTTTTTTTTTTTTGTTTTTTTTTTGCATGTGAAATTCATTTGAAGACTCACCTTCGAGAAATGTAGTCAAGTAGCTTCCCAGCACTTCATAATATGGTGTAGTACTCAGAAAAAAACATGCTGTCAGTACCAGAGCTGTTGGGTTTTGTTGGGTATATGAAACGAGCAGAAGAGTTTAGAAGAACAGTCATTAGGCAGAGATGCTTACTGTATTTTTGAGGGCTAAAGGCTAAAGGGCTGTATGGTGCAGGTCACTGTATATGTGCATGCGTTTGGATCTTAGTTGGCCAAAACATTACAAAGAGAACAGAACTGTGAGCAAGTGAGAAAAAACTTTTTGGTTAGCAGTGTTTTTGCCTTAAGCTTCGATCATAAACTTTGAACTAGGTCATTCAAGTAACCAGCAGCCTTTGATACCAACAGTCTTTAAATCCAGAATTCCCCTTTGTTAATAAAAGCATTGATAGAATGGACAGATTGAACAGATACTGACCTTTTCCCGAAGTTGGCTTCCTTCCTGCGACAGTGCAGAGTGACCACTCTGTGTCCCTCGCTCCTGACGTCTTGACTAACTGTCCACTGAACCGGGTTGCTGGCCCTCGCTCCCAGAAATGCCACACCATCCTTCAACTTGACCCTGTTGCAAAAATCAAAAAGACCACACAGTATATAATGCTTATTTTTTTAATGAAGTAAAGAAATGATACTGAAAAGATAATCATAATACTTTTATTTAAAAAATATTGAACACATATTTGCGTTTGCATTTTCCAAGACACTCTTGGATACTGGATGATTCACAAAAAGTGTTTTTTGTTCTTGAACAGATTGCAGTTGTTTGCCTCATGCATTATACAGAGAAGGAGAGACTACCCAACAGCTCATGTAATACATTGTAGGGTACGGATGTGCTTGCATAACCTCAAAATTATTTGAAGAATCTGCTTTCTTCACATATAATCATAACTGTGCGTGTTACAAAAGATCTCTGTATGGAATATTTTTTAAAGTATATTAAATTGATTAACACTGACACATGAATAACTACTTTAGAGGGATAGTTCACTCAAAAAAAAAAATGCTGTCATCATTTATTCACTCTCATGGAACAGAAGGTGAAATTTTGAATAATTTGCTTGTCACCTGCAATTACGATGAATGGGGACTGGAAGTATCAAAAGTATCATATATAAGTATCATAATGGCAGTCCATACAAATTGTGAGCTATTCAAAATCTTCTGAAGTAATCTGATAGCTTTGTTTGACTACAGATCGAAATGTAATGTGATATTCACTGATAGTCTTCACCTCCAATGAACTGTTTACCACTGCCATGGGACTGAGATGGATTACAGAACCAGAACAGTCTAAATCATGAATGAATCATTGTGAACCAAATCAACCAAATGACTGAAAAGTTCCAACTTCAGCATTCTATTTATAAATCACCACAAAATGTTAACTTTTGTAAAAAAAAAAATTGTTCTTCATTTTATACAAACCTATTATATGAATTCAGAAGACAAGGTGTATGGACCACTTTTATGATACTTATATGGTGCTGTTTTGCCATTTTGAAGAAACTCTAGTCATCATTTATTATACTTAAGAGACTGGTTAACAACCCCTATTGTTTACAGTGGTAATGAAATGGCACAATGTATCCTTGTGCAGGTCCCACACTGTTCTAAACATCCAATACCTGCATTCAGCCAATCAAAGACAGGATGCTGAAGACGGGCTGCAGTGCAGTTCAAATGCAGAAAATAATGGAATTGATGTTATCGCTAAGACCCAGACCAAATGCAATTAGAAACAGTCCTGAAAATAGCTTTTTTCTCTTTTCATATCTTGTTTTGCTTTGTTGTTTTTTTTCACATTTGTATCTAGAATAAACTAACTAATGGCACATAAAGACAAAGTGCTGCAATAATATACTAACCCATACACAATTCAGGACCGCATACCATGTGCTACAAAAGCTCCACTGGTGGCAACTAAATAGGCTGCAGAGAAAAATGCTAAGAATGCACTTGGAGGATAGTTTGAATAACAACATGAGAAAAAAAAAACTCCCCTCAGGAAAAAAACAAAATCTAAAAAGAAAAAATTAAACCACTGACTTTCTTGCTTTCCTTATTCCTTTTAAAGCACACTTTAGTCAGCTTGCAGTAATGTTGTTCTTTTTATAAATGTGACTCGTTTTTTTTTTTTTACCAATTAAGAATATCCAATAAGCACATATTTAAAAACAAACAAAAAAAACTTTCAAAAAATGTATTTAATGTTTTTAGCTTGATATTTAAAGGTCACTCTGTGCCTCAACTGACAGTGACTACTTTTAGAAATATACACCACTTTTGAAACATTTAGCTTGTAGTCTGTTTGTACTGTAGTGTTGAATACTGCACATAACTGAATGCTACCTTGAACACATTACGTACTAGTGCGAGAGCCTGAAGCACATGTACCATCAATATTCTCAGTAGCTTTTCATATATTCCAGCTGCTAACATATCATTTGAAACAGAAAATTTGTAAATGGCCTGGTGACCCTGGATCATTCAGGTTGCTTATACTGTGAAATGGTTTTATCACTGTGGGTTTATTCTGAACATCATGTGGCGTTTGAGTCATATCTACTTGCTCACAGCTGCTACACATTCTTAAATACAGAAACACATATGCATTTATAAAAGCAATGTTATTAATGCACTTTTTTTTTTCAAATTCAAAAGAGATATGTCTTGGGTCGAAGGAAAAAACACTGCTTCTATGAAAAGACTTGCTTCACTTTGGTTGGAATTCATTAAAATTCACTATGAATTGCACATTACTGCTGAAACAGCCAATCAGATTTTTGATAGAAGTCCTGCCTTACAAATAAGAGAGCCATTTAAATAGATGTTTCAGCAGATTTTCTACTCTTCAATGCACATTAACTGACAGCTTAAGAAAAAAGCTTTTTTGCATGAATTGAGCCAAAACAGCAATTAATGTATGATGCCAACACTTTTTGTTTTTTTTTGGTTTTTGTTTTTTTTTTTTCGTTTTTTTGACATTTGAATAGTTTCCACAAAAACATTAAGCAGCACAACTGTTTTTAATATTGATAATAAGATAAGTTTCTTGAGCACCAAATCAGCATATAAGAATGATTTCTGAAGTATAATCTGACACTGAAGACTGAAGTAATGGCTCCTGAAAATTCAGCTTTTCCATCACAGAAATAAATTACATTTTAAAACATATTAAAATAGAAAACAGATATTTTAAATTGTAATAATATTCCACAATATTACTGTTTTTACCATACTTTTAATCATATGAACGCAGCCTTGGTGAGCCTTTCTCCGTTCAAGCAGACAGAAGTTGTTCTATCATAACCGGAAATGGGCTAATTTGGAATTTTAGAAAAATGTCCCCTTCCCTTCAAGAGTTTAAAAATGGCAATTGGAATTCGCCCAATGGCTTAATTTACATATTTAAGCAGCAGTAAACCAGTGCAGACTGTGTCTAGTTAAACTGGACTGCAGGTGGTTAATGAATAAGATGCAGGTGTTTGCTCTGAAATTTTTATGTAGAAAAGGCTGTTTAGTCAATTCGCCCCTTTGTGTCCTATCTGATCTGTTCATGTAATACTTGCCATTTACATAATGAAGAAGATTTTGTTCTCAGTTGAACCGTTTTCTGATTGATCAAAATAAAAATCCAATATACTGAACACAGAGACACAAACCTCTATAATAGTTCATCTAAAAATCTACAAAAAGTGCAGCTGTAAGCAGCATGAGAAGGCGTTGAGGGTTAATTAGGGAATGGAAGATTTAAATGAGATTGGTTTGGCTAATATGATTTCTGGAGAGCAATAAAGGCTGCAAAGCAATTTAAAGAGAGATGTTCTTTCCCCTCACACCAGCACATGGGTGCCAGCTCATTTACTCTAAAACAACCTGAGTATCAATTAAAGTAGTATTTACCAATGTGATAGAAGTGTCAGCGCTCGCGAGATGGCTGGAGAGGCAGGAAGCGAAGGACGGAGGGAGATGGATTGTAATATCAGATAGAGGAGATCTGTCGAAATTCTGACAGTCCGTCAACCCTGTGGCAGTTCTCCAAAATAAGTAAATTCCCCTGATTCTCTGACATTATAAAAGTGAGGGATGCAAACGCTCGGATGATTCCGGTATTCATCACAAATCACATTCTGTGACAGTTGTTGGAGCGAGCGCCGTGTTTTTCTCCTGTGTACAGGCTGCATACAACTGGCCTGAACTCCCCTTGCTGATGTAAGTGATCTATATTGACCCGGCTGAATTACATCAAAGAATTGTTAAAGCGTAATCATTTTATCCTCTGTGTTGTCCACTGAGAACAGTGAAGGAATATCTGATAGTGGAGAGAAGGAGAGAGGCCAGTACGTAAGGGATAAATGTACAGTCAGTGTGTCATTATCACTAAATACATTTATTTGAATTGAAATTATTTTCATGCTAGAAGACCACAGAGTGCAACAAGAGCTGAATCTATAACAGTGTAATTTAGTGGTCTATTCACAACTATACAACAGTTAATTCCAGTCCTCAACAGTCAGTGCATTACAAGTTGGCATTTTACAGTGACTCTTTCTGCATTGTTATGCCAGTAGGTGGTGACAAGTGACTATCATTATGAGTCATTTGAATTATTCAACTGATTCAAAATACTATAAATGAACAACTTTGAGTGAGTCATTTAAATCATTTAACTAATTTGTTCACAAATACTAATTCATTCAGTAATGAATTACTGCAAGTGACCAACTTTATATGAGCGAGTCATTGAATCATTCATTCAACCGATATGTTCAAAAACACAGATTCATTCAGGAACTAAACAAGTTATGCCTTCATGAACAAGTCACTCAAACCATTTGATCAAAAACAATGAACAATTCAGCACATGAAACACAACAACTGAGTGTTGCTCAAAGATACGCAATGGCCTTGATGTAACCTAAATGTAAGAGTAAAACCAGACAATGGAACAAACAAGACTGTGTGTAAATGCAAATTACTCAATATTAACTTTCTTTTTATTGAACTGTTGTATAAACGCAATATAAAACAATCATGCTTCCTCCTAACTCAAATCATTAATAAGGAAACTGTTCCACACACAAAAGTCTTTTGTTTTTCCTTACTTACATTCCTGTCAACTGAAGTGTTGTATATACTTGATTCTGATTGATACATTATGGCATTATGTGGGCAGAGATTAAAGAAATATCAGGTTACACAGAATACCATGAATGACCAACCAGAATGCAACCAGAGATGCAATGTAATAATATCTCAGTATACATTCTCAGTATATCAGGATTGATTTAATCCTGCAGTAGGGGTCTCGCTGGACTGAGTCAATAGTGAGCTTTTTGGGAAAACGCTCATCCCTAAAACTGCATTATGAAAACTACACATGCATTACAGTAGGAAGACAGATGAAGAGAGACGGCACTAAACATTGACTCAGATTCAACACCTGCAGTCTTTTCACCCCTTGAGCTGCATATAAACCCCCTGTGTGAGAGGAATAATTTATGATACATTACACAGACACAAACATACGCACACACATTTGTTCCAGACCAGCACAGATAACCTGGGGTGACAATTACTCCAACAACACTAAATTGGCATTTAATTGCTATAAAAGGCCATATTAGCAAATAGTGTGTTAAGTAGTTTGCAAAAGACCTGGAGAGGGGGGTAAATGGAGGTAAGCGGAGAGGAAGACGGGATAATTAATAAAATTAAATTCATAGAAATGCTCTAGTGTTATTTGGCAGACGATTGTATCGAATGCTGTACTGCTTTTTACTATTTAAAAGCAGGCAACTGTGCTGTCAGAACTGATTCAATGAATGCAATTCAATTCCCGATTTTATATCATTTGAATTTAAAGAGGTAAATAAATAAAAAAACATACTGAAAATTCAAAGAATATAGTTTAAGAGTTGTATTGTATATATATTTAAAATTATATTAAATAATAAAATATATAAAAATGTTATTAATTTGAAAATATTTAATAGAAATATAAACCATATGTTTTTATAAGCGAAGACAATGTGATATGGACATTGCATGTCAATATTTGCTGTTAATTGTTTTGACAAAATCAATTAATTTTGAAAACTATACCTTAATCAGTTGACAAAAAACATTGTAACTGAATTAGAAAAAAATATGTAAATGAGTAAATAGACATAGTAGTGTGACTTTCTTTAGATTTCTTTGAATTTCTTTGGATTGCATTTCACTAATTTTTTGTCATTCCAATTCAAATTCCAACGTATGAACTGAAAGCAAGCAAATTCACAATTTCACCCAATCCTTTGGAAATAATCTGCTACAAAGCTACCATATTCTTCTAAAAGTTAATCTTTAATGGGCATGTTTTACTGCAATGTTAATGACAGGATGTTAAGGACTGACATGACTCATGAGTACATTAACCTGCATTAAAAAGAAAGCCTAAAGATCTCCAGCCTGATGGCAGACAGGGTGTGAATAGTCTAACTGAACGGAAAGGAGGGGAAGGAGGTCTCATCTCGAGCTCCTGTCTAAGAATGACAGACAGGTTCTTGAGCCCTTGCCAATACCAATGGGGACTGGCCGGTCTCCCAGTGTGCCAGACCCGGCACAATGTACCAGGTTCTCCCCCGCAGCTGCATATGTGACATCGGTTTGATTACAGAGATTCCTGCCATTCAAGCTTTGAGCCATTACCTGCCAGTGAGCCGGGCGTACTTTACAAGAAAGGCCAATACTCATTCCCAACAGGTGCTGGAGCCTTAGATCTTACCGAGCTACGATGAGACATCTGCGCACGTCAAAGGAAGAATGATATCAGAGGAGTAAAATGTCAAGCCTTGCATTTGAAAGAGGTTCAGACTGGGGTTTCTGCTAAAATTGGCTTTTTCCCTACACTGTGTCTGTGGACATGGTTGATACCAGTGTTTACAATCCAATAAAAAGACAACAAGATAAAGACAGTAAGCTTGCCCTAGAACTAGACAGGAAATGTCAATATTTGGACAGGAAGTTAATAGTCATTCACTGAAAGCACAAAAGCAGATCAGTCTGTAACATTTTTCGTATCTTTTGAGAGAAACATTTGGCTCACAGTAACAAAGACAGTAAAAGGGGGAAGAGAAATTTCAAAGATCATATTTTGGTGTGATTTAAGCTTTTTTTGTTTGTTACCAGATTTTATTGCAGATTTACAATATGCACTACCAATTAAACAGACGTAAAAATGTACACTTATCCATTTGAAGTGACTTACATTGTATCCGTTTCTTTCTAAACAATGCCATGACTTTGGTGCTGCTGGAGCAACAGAAAGACTTTTACACTTTAGATTCATCAGCACTTCATAACACACCTAGCAAAAATAGTACAACTAATTTACAGTAAAAAAAAAAAAACTGACAGTAATGTACAAAAGCAGTGAATAATCGAAATAAAATTAATTGGGAGAGAAAAATAGAGAGCGAAAGATAAAAAGTGAGAGACAGTAATAGAAAAAAAACGGAATAAGCCACAGCTAACTGATTAAACGAGGGGTGTCAAATCAGCTCTTGGACAAAGCTGACCTTTAAAAGAGGTATTTGAAAGAAACACCATCTCACCAGCCTTACTATGATGGAAGCAAGCTCATACAGAGCCCTGAACTTTTTTCCCTTAACAGTCCAGAAGATAATTCAAATTAGTAGCACACACATTACAAATCATCAGAGATAAACTAGTTGTTCTGTGCTGATTAGTAAATATGGTGTACGGTAAAGCCTGACTCACACATCTCGCGACTGCAGCATGTGAGCATGTATTCAGCGGCCAAATAAAAAAAAAATTTGTAAAAATAAAGTGTTGAATTCTGCAGTATATACTGTATATATATATATATATATACACTGTATATACAGTGGGGAAAAAAAGTATTTAGTCAGCCACCAATTGTGCAAGTTCCCCACTTAAAAAGAGAGAGGCCTGTCATTTTCTTCATAGACTAGACCTCAAATGAGAGACAAAATGAGAAAAAAAATCCAGAAATTCCATTATAGGATTTATAAAGAATTTATTTGCAAATTATGGTGAAAATAAGTATTTGGTCAATAACAAAATTTCATCTCAATACTTTGTTATATACCCTTTGTTGGCAATGACAGAGGTCAAACGTTTTCTGTAAGTCTTCACAAGGTTTTCACACACTGTTGCTGGTATTTTGGCCCATTCCTCCATGCAGATCTCCTCTAGAGCAGTAATGTTTTGGGGCTGTCGCTGGGCAACACACGGATTTTCAACTCCCTCCAAAGATTTTCTAGGGGGTTGAGATCTGGAGACTGGCTAGGCCACTCCAGGACCTTGAAATGCTTCTTACGAAGCCACTCCTTCGTTGCCCGGGCGGTGTGTTTGGGATCATTGTCATACTGAAAGACCCAGCCACGTTTCATCTCAATGCCCTTGCTGATGGAAGGAGGTTTCACTCAAAATCTCACGATACATGGCCCCATTCATTCTTTCGTTTACACGGATCAGTCGTCCTGGTCCCTTTGCAGAAAAACAGCCCCAAAGCATGATGTTTCCACCCCCATGCTTCACAGTAGGTAGGGTGTTCTTTGGATGCAACTCAGCATACTTTCTCCTCCAAACGCGACAAGTTGAGTTTTTACCAAAAAGTTCTATTTGGTTTCATCTGACCATATGACATTCTCCCAATCCTCTTCTGGAATCATCCAAATGCTCTCTAGCAAACTTCAGAAGGGCCTGGACATGTACTGGCTTAAGCAGGGGGGCACGTCTGGCACTGCAGGATTTGAGTACCTGGCGGCAGTGTGTTACTGATGGTAGCCTTTGTTACTTTGGTCCCAGCTCTCTGTAGGTCATTCACTAAGTCCCCCCGTGTGGTTCTGGGATTTTTGCTCACAGTTCTTGTGATAATTTTGACCCCACGGGGTGAGATCTTGCGTGGAGCCAAAGATCGAGGGAGATTATCAGTGGTCTTGTATGTCTTCCATTTTCTAATAATTGCTCCCACAGTTGATTTCTTCACACCAAGCTGCTTACCTATTGCAGATTCAGTCTTCCCAGCCTGGTGCAGGTCTACAATTTTGTTTCTGGTGTCCTTTGACAGCTCTTTTGTCTTGGCCATGGTGGAGTTTGTAGTATGACTGTTTGAGGTTGTGGACAGATGCCTTTTATACTGATAACGAGTTCAAACAAATGCCATTAATACAGGTAACCAGTGGAAGACAGAGGAGCCTCTTAAAGAAGAAGTTACAGGTCTGTGAGAGCCAGAAATCTTGCTTGTTTGTAGGTGACCAAATACTTGTTTTACCGAGGAATTTACCAATAAATACAATGTGATTTTCTGGATTTTTTACTCTCATTTTGTCTCTCATAGTTGAGGTATAACTATGATGAAATTAGTGCCAGGGACCTCTCTTCATCTTTTTAAGTGGATGAGAACTTTGCACATTGTGGCTGACTAAGAATACTTTTTGCTCACTTAGTATATAGATGTGTGTGTGTGTTGTGTGTGTGTGTGGGTGTGTGTGTGTGTGTGTTGTGTGTGTTGTGTGTGTAAAAAAAAACATAAAATAAACATAATACAGACTATCTTGTAAAAAATACTTATTCATTTATTCATAAATTAACTTTAAGAATGTAAATCTCTTTATGTAAAGCCTACAGGCACAGGATGTGTGCAATATTACCAACGGTCAAACAGCGTTTGTTTTCTACAACAGCAGGTATGAGATAGGCAAGAATACGTGCATTTTAAAACACTGTATATGTGGGGAAAAATACTTTAAAAGGTTGCATTTAAACAGGTGAAAGGATTTTGGGGAATTATAAAACAAAAAAAGCTTCAAAAGGGTAAAAATTTCATTCATTCATAATTTCCCTCTGGCTCAGGCAATGAGGCCCATGCAAACTAAACATTCTGTTCCTGTCTAATTCCCGCCTGCCCGCAGGTGAACATTTTCCAGGCTGTTCCAGGCCTAAATGGCCTCTCTGCACCCTACAGTAAAATGGAATTACACAAAGAAATTGAACAAGGTCAGGCAAATTGAAACAAAATGAACAATATCTGGCATTTGCCTGACTGAGATCCAGAAAGTTGGAGGCAATCAGAGCAGTGGTAAGTGGACCTGGAGAGATGCACGGATAAGGAAGCTAATTTAATTAATGAGTCTAGTTCCCCTCTTTTCATTACCACCCTCGTTAAACGTATTGGGGCATGAGAACATGGCAAATGGGAAATGAGATTAACGCTGTCAGATTCGTAGCCCTCACCAGACTAAGCTAATCTCTATGCGGCCTTTTAGCGTTTCCTTGTCTTGCGCACAAACACAATCTTGAAGGAACACACACACACACACGTAATCTCAACCTTTTTTCCTGCTCTGTGCTGAAATAATGAGGTGGTGATTAGCTGGGGTCTCTGCTGAGATGGAGGTGAAGCTAATATCTGGACCTGGAGCTCTGCTCCAACACATCTGTGAAGCTCTGATAGAGACACATGCTAAACTCAAGCCAAGCACATCCACCTTATCAGCACACAGGCCCTCCCTGAAATTCGACTAGAAATACTAATTGAAGCAGAATGACATTCTACATCAATAAAAGGGTCTAAAATATGGTAGAATGTAAAAATACAATGGGTCTCATTCACTAATAATTGTATACAAAAGCGCCTACATACTTTAGTTTACACTACATCAGATAGCACTGAGAATATATTGATTTCATTAGGGATGGTGTGTCAGAAGAAAGACTCGCTGCATTCACACTTTTATTCAAAACCTTTATGCGTGCAGAAAAGGTTCTTACGCAAATTTCCGCAGAGATTCAAAACAGGTGTGAACAGACATAAATTAGATCTAGCTGTCGTTCTAATGTTGAATTCAGATTATTTGAAATGAGGAAGCTCATAGCTGCAGATAGTAATTAGCCCAAATCAAGGTGGGAAATTAATTTTAGCCCACCAGTCGCAGTGAATCTGTTGTGCTTCGCTTCCTGTCCTACTTCATTTGAAAAGGCTAAAAAGAAAAAAATTAAAGAGAGAATGAGAACATAACACAGAAAAATATAAATAAATAAATAATATTGTATTATTTTCTTTTTTAAATCCTTTTTCTAAAAGAAATTGTGGTCAAAATAATACATTTAACATGTGATTATACATGTAGAATATTACTTATTTACATGTACATGCTTATGTATATATAAAATATATGCTAGCGGTTTTGCAAGGTTTTAATACTATAATATTTACATTTACATTTATACTACATTATATATATATAATTTACAAAATAATACTGTATATGCATATTGCATATGTGTGGGTTTAGCTGATTCTACATTTAATTAATTAATTTTTTTAATTTATGAACATTTAAAATGAATTATGGTTTAGGAGCAAAAGCATTTGCACACAGGTTTTAGACCCAAATACGCCTGTATGCATGGTTAGTAGCTAATGAGATCCAATGTGAGCCACAGCATTAATCCTTAAGAATGAGGAACACGGTCCTGTTGAGTATTCAAAGGGGGCTCTTAATTACCAGGCTTAAGCGTATCACTGTATGCTGCCTTTGAAGCAGCGAGAAGGATGAGTGTACACCTGATCGTCCTTGTGAAATTCATTCCTTATCAGGCATTGTCCTAATGCTGTAATGAATGTAGTGTGATACAGCACCCTAATTCACAAGAAATAAGATTTTGAATGATCAAATCTGTCTCGTGTACCCGGCTACAAGAATAGCAGTTTGATAGCACACATCGCTGGGATTCCCATCCATTATTACCCCGTTCACGTCGATATAGATCTTGGGAATTGAACCAGTGGCTCATTTTTGCTGTGTCCTCTGGTCATCATTTGCTGGAAAAGTGGAGATGTCTATAGAACAAAGTGATTGAGCGGCTCCCTGGTGTGACTGCTATTAGCAACTTCCCTGAGAGAGAAGCGCTGTCACCCGCCTCACCAAGCGCATCTGTGTTTACCATCAGACTAACTCAACCCCGCCATGCCTGGGGAACCAAGCTAATGGAGCCCATTAATGAGTCTGATGCAGCAAAGCACAGCGCTTCTTCTAATCAATGAGAGGAAAGTGCACTAGTGTTTCTCAGATTTGTTATAGAGACAGGGAGGAGGAGAGGCTCTCTGAGCGCCGCTGAAGACAGATGGCAGAGCGGGAGTCTCACAAGTGGATGTACTAGACCGGAAAGAGTCGAAGATAAAGGCGAAAGTAGCTAACGCTGGCGTCAAGATAATTGTAATGCTGAGTGTGGACTTCTGTAGATATTTTCGAGGGGCAACAAATCAATAAAATTCTAATTGTTTATGAATATTTATACTGATAATCATTATTTATAAATACTTTATTTAGTATTTATATTTATTGATAATGAATAGCTATATTATAAATAAAAATAAAATTAGTAACAGGGTTATTATACTTAAACTACAAACATAAAAAAACTTGTTTTAAAAAAGTTTAATTAAAATACACTTTAAAAAAAATAAATAAAATAAAATAAAAATATATATATAGATTAGTATATATAAAATAAAAATATATATATTAGCTAGTGCCAAAGCTAACATTTCTCATCTTCCTTATCTTAAAGGTAATGTACTAAAATGACAATACGAAAACTAAATAAAAAAGGAAAAAAAAGAAAAATACATAGAACATTGTACAAAAGCTAAAACTAAAATTTAATCTTAAATGAAACTGAACATATACAAATAAAAACTAATTCAAAATATTAATTCAAAAATATATATTTTCTTGTAGAATGTACTTCAATACTCTGTTTTATTCACAACCTCAATTTTACAGCAAGGTTTGGTTTACTGTATTGCTTTAAATTAAGAATTTAACCTTTAAAAAATGTTTTATTCAAAATGTTCTGCACTCGAAGTATAGTACCACATTCATACATTTCTTTTTCTTTTTATAGTATTCATCCATGGACATACTGGGCAAGATTTTTCAATAAAGAGAATAAAATTTCTATTTTACCCAGATAATCAAAGAATAATTTACAGACATTTGCAGTCCTCGACATCTGAAGAGTCAACTTGAAGAGACCTCCAAACGTTCTCGTGCCGAGAAAAAAAAAATTATATATATATAAAATTGAAGGACAGAAAGCTGGAGTTTCCTTCCACACTAATTACGAATATCAAACGGAATAACTGAATTTTCACTTTAACCTCATATGAATTATTTCACGGCCACGTCTAATTTCCTCTTTAAGCGCTTATGTATTATTCCTTGGAATCGCTGTCCGATTGCCTCACATACTAAAATGAACGTTGCTGCAAGGACATGAGCGTAACTTTGAACCTTGTGCTGATTAAAATCTTCTCTGACAATGACAGTTCAAGTGTGTTCGGCTCGGGCAGCTTAATGATTCTTCTCTGATCATAACCTTACCCGCATAGCCCTCATGGAGCAGAATCAGATTAACATAACTCTATATAAAACTGCTTTAGTCGCCACTATTGGCACTCCACAGCTGTTAATGAGATACTATAAAATGCCCTGTAAATCCTGCTCCTTGCTTTAAAGCCGGTTACTTAGGAGCATCCGAGATCTGTCTTTGCACGGATTGTGTGCCCTCTTGCTTATCAGAGATGGAATGAGTCAATTATATGAGCTGTCTTTATGTGTCTGGTACAAGCCGCATCGAATTTGACCATCTTCATGCCAGTTTTTAACAGGATAGTTGATGCAAAAATGAAACTTTTTCTCATTATTTATTCACCTTCGTGTCATTCCAAACCTATATGCTGTTTTTCCTGAATTTTATGATTTTTTTTTCCATACAACAGCTCATAGGGAACAAGCTCGTCATTTTGTGTGAAGAAAAGTCATAGGATATATATCCTATAAAGTTAACAAGATCAGCTGGACAAACCTTTGTTTTTTCTTTTCCTCCTCCCTTTTGAAGGAAGGATATTAAGATAGTCTGGCACACCCTCTGACAGTTTCAGCATTGACAAACAGAGCTCTGAGTTCAGAGGACAAGACTAAGATGGGAAAAAAAACTGTACAATGTCAAGTGAGCTAAAAATGCTGGAGTTTTCAAATGAGATCCATCTACATGCTGAGATCACAGTGCACTTGAAACAGACTGCCACTGACTGCAAGACCAGAGAGAAGGAGAGGCGATGCAGGTGGCATGGCCTTCACAGCTGACTCATTTCCCTCATCCTCTCTTTACAGTTCATTCTAAACCCAGCCAATGGTTTTACAGAGAGTGGCCTCGGCGATGAGTTTCGATTAACCTTTCAATACAAAAGTAATCTCAGCTACCTACTCAGCCTTTTCAATTGCAATTTTTCTGTCTGTAAAATAATCAACAGTTGAAAGGGGGGAGGGTGGTTGCAAGTACACAAATTCGTGCCTGCAATGTGATGCTGTTGTAGAGATGCTTGGGCTGAATATAAAGCGGATGAAGTAGGGAGCACACCGGACTAAAGATGAGAACTACAGTACAGTGTGTTGTCCGTCACTTATGGGTGCTTAGAGTTGTAAAACAAGACAGGGTTTTCTGCTGCTGGCATGAGGCATGATACAGAACTAAATGTAAAATGTTTTCACTGTCTCACAGAGATACTCACAAAGCAACTCCAAAATCTCCATAGGCAGCATTTTAAGGCATTATAGGTGTTTTCAATGTTAAGGGTTTTCTGAAAGGGTGGCAACACAAAATTAACCAAGTTTTAAAGCATTCTTCATAGAAAACGCAATTCCATAATGCAGTGCAGATAAGCTTAGTGGGAAAAAAATTGGCGGAAAATGTTAGTACCAGTATTATACACACACACGCACACACACACACATATATATATATACATACACAGAAATCTTCAAATAAGTTTTACGGTTTTGATCAAATAAATGCATCCTTAGTAAGCATCAGTTTTTTTTCCAATAACAATATTATCTAATAATGTATACATACATACATACATATTGTATATCTATCTATCTTTCTATCTGTCTTTCTATCTATCTATATAATTTAAAATGTGAGTATATATAACGTATAGATTTATTTTAGATTATGTTGCTGCCTATGTGAAGTGTTTTACAGTCATTTAGAATGCTTTCTTAGTATGTATGCAGTAGAGAGCACAGAACTTCACTAGGTTTTGAAACAGAGCATGTACTATCACAAGAACATAAACCCTACAGCAGATCCACCACATAGGCGTCTGACATTTCAAAACCATCTCTAAGTCTTGCATTGACCCGTCTCAAGCTGTGCTGACAGATGCCAGCTGCAGTTCTGATGAGTGTGTTGGAAAATGCATTCCTAACACGCGTGTTGAAAAATGCATTCCTACAGGCAAACACACGCGCTGATGTTTTTGTAGAGAAACTTTAGCTAAAATGATTATCGATTCCTTGTGATTGGAACAGTCTTATTAACGGCCTTATTAATGCCACATTAGAGCAGAACTATCATTGCACACACTCTGACTGAGCAGTGTTGAAAGAGGTCACAGATATTGTCATGACAACGTCTGTTCTGTCCAGGTCACGCAAACTATTATAGTAACAGATGTGGACGGGCATCACATGTTGGCACAGATTTCTGTGTGAAAGTTGCAATTAAGTATGACAAAACAAAGATTTGCAAGAGATATAACCCTGAAGTTATCAGCACAATAGAAGCCAAAGAGAGAGCGAACAAAAAGGCCAGGGCAGCATCTGCTGGGGTAAATATGAAATCATGCTATTACCAAAATAGCATGAGATGCACAGAAAGGTAATAAAACGTCACTGTGGAAGGGAAAAAAAATGATAATTTCAGTGCTTTTTATTTTTTTATCAAGAGATTTTTCCATTACCGTGCAAAATGAATCATAGACTTTTGCTAAGAATTACATTTAGGACCTAGAAATGGTGCTAAGCCAACCTGCCTCATCTTTGTGTAATTTTTTTAACCTTTTTCCTCCTCTCCGAGGAATGAAATGACAGGAAATGTAAACACTTTTAAAATAGAAGGTTTTTCATGGTCATCCTCTAATTAAACTAGACCAGTGCAAAGAGAGTGGGAAGAGAGAGGAACGGGGCCAAATTATGCAATGATAGAAGAAATAAATGAAATATGAAGATGACGACAACGAAAACGAAGAAATAACAACTGAAAGCCTTTCATGACAAACTATTGAACCAGTGCACAAAGGACTCAATGCCAAAATAGTGTCAAAAGCCTGTCTAACCTATGAAACCCCAATGATGCAATAATTCAGATTTCCTGCAACTTACATCCTGCAGAACATCAGATGGGAGTAAAAACTCAAGGATAGAAAATATAAGCCTGTGGAGCAGCAGAAAGTCCTCATTCAACCATGATTTTGTGCAATATTAAGTACCATAGGATTCTAGAAAGCACATATCTAGGTCTAAAGACTGAAGGCCCGTCCATACCAAGAACGATAACTCTATTAGCATTCACACCAACGCATGATAATGTCCTGTTTATTATAAGCGCACGCTGCTGTTATGTAGTCTGCCACTTTAAATGCTCAAGCTCCTTAAAGCAGGATGGATACTGATTGGCTGTCAATATTCTTATTTTTCATCAGCTGGAAAAAAAATCACTGTCAAAGTGATTCCAAATACACGGTTTCTGATGGTTAAGGAAAATCGTTTTGAACTGGGCTAAACAGGCAGAAAAAAACACAAATAAATGAAATGTCTATTAGTTGGTCTTCTTTGTAGGACAAGCAAACTAATATGTTTCTTTGCCAGGAGAAGAGCAAACATACAGCTTTTTCATGCTCTTACAGGAGTTGTGGGACGGATGCCTAGTAAATCATTTCAGAATTGAGGTCACAACCAGGCAGGAAGTGGTGCGAGTTATACTCTAATCAGTGCCACTTCAGGCCAATCCTTCATATATCGGCCACCTTTGCTAACGTAAGTCTTTCCTGACCTGGGTTTGATGCCAAGCCGATCAAAAATTACAAATTATGTATGAGATTCTGGGTTAAGGTGGATCATCCCATAAAGATCCAATATTTAGATGGGATTTGGAGAACTGAAGGGGATAATCACCAGCAGCTACAGGAGAGATTATAGACTGACCAATGAGATGAACAAACCAGCTAAATAGCCTACAGATGCTCTATTTGTGTGCCAACGGAGCACTCGTTTTATGAAGAAAAGGTTATGACTTTTGTTCCTAAGACGTAACTTTGTGTAGAGCGTTTCAGCTTTTCAGACTGCAAACAGTAATGCATTCCAAGAGATTATGGCAAATCTGATTACCATTATTTTACTTGTTCCGCTCATGCAAAATTTCATTTGGAGAAAAACTTTAACCTTGACTTCTGTCAGTACTTCAGAGAGGAAAAAAACGTAAAAGAAAAAAAAGAGAGCGTTTCAAAGCGTAGGCCAATTTACAGAGCATCAATGCTAAGAAGATGCAAATGACAAATCAACAGACAGAGATATGCAAATGACGTTGATCTAAAGTCATTACCACCACAATTAGTCTCCGCAATCATCAAAATATTTCAATAAGGATGGTTACAACTCATTGACTATTCATTATGTTCTCTAATTAGATCATAAATTGTAAAGATATACGAGCACCAGCCTTTGACAGATACTTCTGGTGAGAAAACTGTACAGCAGAATTCTTTGAGCATGTATTAATAAAAGTCAGAGAGCAAAAACTTTGGAAATAAATGTTGTTTGTTGAGCAACATGTGCTCAGAAACTTAATGTGCCATATTTATTAATATATAGAAATCGCATACCACTGAAAGTAAACTATAAACCCGGTGACCCATGACACACAACACAAGGTTGACAATATGAAAGAATGTGTGCCTTGACAGAAAATAAATCAGTGATAACAGCCGAAATTCTGCAGAAATTACATAAAACGAGATAAAAAAAGTTTTCAGACATCCCACTTTAAAGGGATAGTTCACCCAAAAAGGAAAATGTTATGTTTATCTGCTTACCCCCAGGGCATCCAAGATGTAGGAGACTTTGTTTCTTCAGTAGAACACAAACTGAGATTTTTAACTCCAGCCGTTGCAGTCTATCAGTTATGGATGCCGTGCACGCGCTCAAAGCAGTTGGACATAGTGGTGTATTAGAGGTAAAATATGATATAAATACTGTTCGGTTTCTCGCACAAACCAATCGTTTCGTGTCTTAGGACATCAATGTGTCGTCACGAGCTGCAGGGTTTAATTTGGATTTGTCTGTTCATGTTTTTTTTACTCTCATAGATTTTGTTACCATTGCCATGCATTATACGACTGATAGACTGCAACGGCTGGAGTTAAAAATCTCAGTTTGCGTTCTACTGAAGAAACAAAGTCACCTACATCTTGGATGCCCTGAGGGTAAGCAGATAAACATCAAATTTGCATTTTTGGGTGAAATATCCCTTTAAGCCATTGCTGGTTGCTAATGATAATTGCTCGGTATTCTAAGATCATTTGTTCAAGACCTACACAATCTGTCATTGGGTGTAGAGACACTGACAGACAGTTGTTTCAGTGTTCAGTGATTTTGTAAGATACCCTGACAATGGAGCGATGCCAAAAACATTTTAGTATATCCATCTAAACTTAACTAAACTGCCTGGAGTGTGTTAATTTTTTCCTATCTCTTCCTTATACACGGCTACAACTTTTTTCCTATCTTGGCATACCTGTGAAGCTTAATAAAACCAAAAGCACACTATTTTTTAAGGCATAATTTGCAAATAATGTTCCTCAAGCTGTATAAATAAACATAATTTGTACTCAAAGAACAACCGAGACAACTGGGTAAATGTTCCTAAATGGTATGGGGCCAAAATGTCCCTTCCCCTTGATTTGATGAAATAAACACAGCGGATGATTTTGCATCCTGCTTACGGCGTTGGGGAATGATTTTTTTTTTTGCAAATCCCTGGACACATATATTTGTTATATTCAATTTTATTATTTGTTAATGGCAAGTGCTCAGTGGTGCTGGGACTAAATCAATTTGAGCTGATCTTTAAAAGCCAGCGCATCAGTGAGCACATTAGCCTGATTTGCACTTCATTATGTGCACTGATGGGCAGTGCTGAACAATCACATCAGCAGGTGCAGAGTAGAGTGGAGGCAACCAAGGCAGGTAGAGCAGCAAGAGTGTGTGCGTGTGTGTGTGCCTGTGCGTAATGCACAAGTAATTGCCTTTCTAGAAGAAGATGCAAAAGGTCCGCAGAGAGCTATAGCGGGTGTTCCACTGTTCTTTTCACCAGTAAAAGAGTAAACTAGGACTGCTTGAAAACAGAAAAACACATTTTAAAAAATGTTTACTTTTCTGAAATGTGTCATCCTCTTTGCATGCTTGTAATTCTTCGAGGATTGCTTTGGGATTTGCAATCTGGAGTTGTTGTGTTGCTTTTAGGTTTCTTGATGATTTGCCAGGCAAACTTTTACACAGAAAACCCAAGATAAAATTGCATCAAGTTTTATATTTTCTACTTCTCCTTTAATTTAGAATTTCCTCATTCCCTCTGTGAATGTGTCATTGCATGATTTTGCTATTTATGTGTAGAGTGCCTTACAGGAATGAGGTTATCTTTGAAAAAAATTAACTTATGTTAAAGTTAACATAAAATGAATATGTTATATTATAACATTAACTGTTGTATCTAAGTCTCAGGATTTAAATTTTATTAAAAATGTTTCTGCAAACCACAGACTGACACAAGGCAGAGCAAAAAGATTAAACTGGGTTGAACTAAGATTCATTAGCAGCAGATAGTTAACACTGATAACTGGAAAGCATATTTTTGAGCTAAAACTGCACTTAATAAATCATAATATGAGTGTTTATCCAATTTATGTCTTGCGTTTGGTTCAAGTTCAAGTCATCTGGCAAATCTTGTCATTTGAATCTTGTGGGCAACACTGGGCACATTAATAATTCATGCAAATTAGGCAGGTTATGTAAAATATCTTTAATAATCTCTTAAATGAGCTGTACACTTTGTAATACCCTGAAAAGCATTAGCATTTCTACTCCATGGGTTTCCTCTGGAATTTGTAATGGATTTTAAGAATACTGGTTCCTCTTCAGGAACTCGAGCTGCGTCGGAGGACGCTTTGGGAACGCCCTTCAGCGTGACCGGCTCTGAACCTTGTGTGTAATCAGACCAATAGATGGGTGAGACGTCATGTAAGACTAGTTGATTTAGATATACAAAAAGCACATGCGGTAAAACCGGCAACAGCTTTCTGTCATTCAGCAAGCGCTCTGTGTGTGTGTCAGTTTGATATTCGTTGTGAGTCTTATTTGGTGTTGTCTGTCCAAAAAGAAAGAAATAAAGATACAATGTCTAAAGCACAAGAGAAAAAGAAACATCAGATAAGCAAGGGCGAGGGCAGGCAGCGTTTCAGACTGTGTGTTTCTCCCTGCCCGCGTTTCATTACGCGTGGGGATACACACAGTTTGTGTGTTGTCTGCCTGGGAGCGGAGCGTGCTGAGTCGGCTCTTGAGAGAGCTGACTGCCCGCATGGCGAGCGTCTCTCGATGCATGTTCTCCGCTCCCGGAAGGTACTCTTTGCGGAGGGTGCCTTCCGGCCGACCATGGCGCTGGTCGCCTTCCGTCGGTATGTGGGCGGCAAAGATTATGCTCGTGGGTTTCGCGTATGGATCCGGTGGAGGGAATGGAGACGGGCGAGTCCCTATCTTCTTCCTCACCCGCCAGATCCAGCGCCCGCTCTCCGGGATCGGAAGCCCACTCTGCGGTTACTTCCCCCTGGGGAACAGGCTCGACGCTCCGCCTGTCTTCCTCCGAGGATGTTGATGTGGTGGGCATCGATGAGGACTCGCCCCCTCAATCGCCCCAGTAAGAGGAGCTTTTGGAGGTGGTAACTCGTGCCATGGCCAAACTGAATATCGAATGGCCCACCGAGAAAATGGCTGAACCACAAAAAA
This sequence comes from Sinocyclocheilus anophthalmus, assembly GCA_018155175.1. Taxonomy (NCBI): domain Eukaryota; kingdom Metazoa; phylum Chordata; class Actinopteri; order Cypriniformes; family Cyprinidae; genus Sinocyclocheilus; species Sinocyclocheilus anophthalmus. Next base: position 117,248 of record JADLZN010004347.1, read on the forward strand.
GTAAATTAGATGAGCGGTTTTTGCGTACTAAGCCACCACCTCCATGCCGGAGCCTGCCTTTTTTCCCCGACCTCCACACGAGGTATCGAAGTCGTGGGGAAGACCATTCTCAGCCCGCCTCTTTATTCCCGCCTCTGATTATTATGGCAGTGTGGCGGGGATGAATTGAGGTGCGGTTTAAAGATTGATGACAAGGGGGTAGGAACAGCGCTTGCGAGTATCTGTCTCCTGGCGCGGCATCGGCGGCAGGCCCTTCTGGGGTGGAGCGGGTTACACCGCATTTCACGGTGTCCGTCTCGCCTCAGGAGATCGGTCTGCTAACCCTGCCGGAGTTACAGGGTGCAGCGTTCTCCCGCGAGCACCACTCTCAGTCACCGCCCAGCAACGTAGCGGTGCTAAGAGGCTTGCCACCTCCGCGGAGGTCTCTAGAGCAGCAGGTTCGGTCGTTCCCTGCCGGTTCGCCGTTACAGGGCACCGAGCTAGCTGCTCTCATTACACCAGAGATCAGTCTCGAGAGACTGATTCTCTTAGTAGACTTTTTGGCAGCGTGGAAAATACTGCCAAACGTGTCTCAATGGGTCCTGCACACTGTAGAGAGAGGCTACAGAATCCCGTTTGGTTCTCCTCCGCCTCGTTTCTGCGGGGTTCTTCCCACTCTGGTGGGCCCCGAGCAGGCTCTGGTCATGGAACAAGAAGTAGATACTCTTTTGGGGAAGGAGGCCATCGAGGTGGTCCCTCCACACAAGGCAGACTCCGGGTTCTACAGCCGGTAATTCATAGTTCCAAAGAAGGATGGAGGGATGCGTCCCATTTTAGATCTGCATCAGTTGAACCGCTCAGTCATGCGACTGAAGGTTAAGGATGCTCACACTCAAACAAGTCGTGTCTTAGATCAGGTCCGAGGACTGGTTTGTCATGATCGATCTGAAAGACGCATACTTCCATGTATCCATCCTTCCCACTCACAGGAAGTTCCTGAGGTTTGCTTTTGGGGGCAAAGCGTACCAATATCAGGTTCTTCCCTTCGGCCTTGCACTCTCACTCCGCACTTTCACGAAGTGTGTGGATGCAGCCCTGGCTCCGTTGCGACTCCGGGGGATCCGCATACTGAACTATATCGACGATTGGTTGATTTTAGCTCAATCAGAGCAGACGGTGGTTCGACATCGAGATGTCGCTCTTGCCCACATGAGAGAGCTGGGGTTAAGACTAAAACACCAAGAAGAGTGTTCTTTCTCCACTACAGAGGACCACTTATCTGGGCGTGGTGTGGGATTTGACCATGATGCAGGCACGTATGTCTCCTGCTCGAATCGAGTCGATCCTCACCGCAGTTGTGAGAGTCAGAGAAGGCCGGTCACTCACTGTAAAGCATTTCCCGTCGAGACGTTGCGGTATGAGGGCAGCTGGCGTCCACGTGAACTCTTGCCTTGCTGTACTGAGACACTACAGTGGTTGGCCTCAAGCCAGGGTTCTCCCCGAAGGAGGAAACCACACTTCGCATGATCAAGGGCACGCGGCGATGCCATGTGCCTTTGGAAATGTGGAGGGAAACTTGGTTCTTGATTCAGCGCACGGTGCTGGGAGGTCCTTGTCGAGGCAGGGGCCGAGGCCGGGGAATGGATTCTTCACCCCTGGTGGTGGAAGCAGATATGGAGGAGTTTTTGGCCAGGCTTAGGTGGACATTGTTTGCGAATAGATGACATCACATTGTCCTCTCTGGTTCTTAGGAGTCATCTAGCCCACTTCGGGATGGTGCCATGGTAAGCGTGGCAGAGGCTTCATCTGTAGAATGTACCCAGTCGCTTGCTCCAGGGAGTTTCTGGAGAGAGTGCGCCGGACGGGGTCACTTCTGCAGGAAGGGGGGGGGCCCTGTTTCTGGCGGGACCGGTTGGTTCTCGGACCTGATTTCTCTCCCGACGGCACTAATGGAAGCTTCCCGATCAGGAGAGATATCATCTCACAGGCGGAGGGTACGTCATACAAACCCCCGCCGGAGCTGTGGGACGTTGTGGGTGTGGCCCTGAGGGGGCAACTCAGAGCTTGGTCTCTCAAACGAGTGTTGAGACATCCTCAATGCAGAGCTCCCTCACGCGGAGGAGGAAACTGTATGCCCTGAAGTGAACGTTTTCACTTCTTGGTACGGAGACCACCAGCTCGACCTAGTTTACTGCCCAGTTGGTACAGTGCTGGAGGTATTGCAGGCCCATTTCTCCGCAGGGTTGACCCACTCCACCTTAAAAGTTTACGTGGCGGCCATTGCGGCCTACCACACCCCTCTCGGTGGCATCTCAGTGGGGAGACACCCCCTAGTTACACGTTTCCTCCATGGTGCCCTGAGGCTGAGGCCTCCGGTACGATCTTATGTACCCACGTGGGACCTGGCTGTGGTGCTAAAAGCTCTCTGTAGACCTCACTTCGAGCCTGAAAGCCATAGGCATCCGAAGTGCCCTGTGGAAGACAGGGCGGACAACTGATTGTTGTGCTAGGTCCCCCTAAAAGATGGTCTTCCAGACACAAAACAAGATCTCAGTCGGTGGATGTAGATGCCATTCTTATTGACCTATTGAGTCCTCTGATCTCCCTTCGCCTCTGGGGGTCAAGGCTCACTCTACTAGAGGTGTGGCGGCCTCCAAGGCCTTTTTAGTAGGTGTGTCTATGCAGGACATCTGCAGCGCTGTGGGATGGTCCACGCCCTTAACGTTCATGAGGTTCTATGGCCTTGATATGCGAGCCACTCTTGGCTCTTCTGTTCTCTCGCCCTAGCTTTGCAGGCTTCCTCACTAGGCGAAGATTTGAAAGTCTGGCGGCGTGGGCTCGTTCCCAAGCGTCTCAGCCACGCAGCTCGAGTTCCTGAAGAGGAAAGTTCAGTACCATGTACCATAGTTACTCGCGGGGATTACGAGACTAACGAGATGTACTTTCGGCATCTCTGCCAACGCTTGCTTCACTCCAAGAAGCTGACGCCGGTTTCACCGCACGTGCTTTTATAGCTTCCTAGTCATTACGTCACCTCCCAGAGTATCGCCAATCTATTGGTCTAATACACATGAGGGTCAGAACCGGTCACGTGGAAGGGTGTTCCCAAAGCATCCTCAGACGCAGCGTCACGTTCCCTCAAGGAACTATGGTTACATGCGTAACCTGAGACGTTTTCCATTTATGCATAAAAGGTCTGTGGTTAGCATGACTTGAAAAGCGTTTCTATTATAATCTACAAACAACAATAAATTATATTAAATTAAAATAAATTACTTTAAAAACTCAAGTTGGTAAAATAAATATATATTTTTATGAGTATTTTTAAAAGTAAACAACGATTTAAAAACTCACATTTGGGGTATAAATGTATGCAATTTTACATTGTAGAACAACTTAAAAGTCTCTTTAAGCTATGTGAACCAAATACCTTATTTTACTCATAAATTGAAAATGGCTATTCTAAAAACCCATTAGAAATTCCCAATGGAGCCCATTGCGATTGAGCCTTCCGGGCTGCCCTACAAATTGACTACATCCTACATCTCCATATCGAAAACTGCTCTTTTGTACAGAAACTGTTCCATTTACTCAAACACACCAGTTACATTTGATTGAAGAATTCATATTTGGAGGCCACAATGGAAGCAAGCATAAATATTAGAACTGCCGCTGTCTAAACAACCTTCAGCTTTGGCTAAAAGTCAACATTTCCAGACAACTTATTCCCACAGTGACCACCTATAAAGTCCTATTATCGCATTAGACAAGTGTGAATGTGATGAGTCTGGGAGCAACTTTGCGGATGGTGTCTGTGTGGATCTACTTGAGAGTGCCGGAGGACAACACATCACCTCTCTGGTGGGTCACAGTTGGCTGATCTCTCTCCCCAGGGGCCGACCTCTCCGCTGAGAAAGGCATTAGACAGGGCAGCTGTGGGTTTTAACAAGGTAGCTGGCTTCATTTGAGCATGTGTTGCTTATTCGCAGCTGAAATGCTCTCAGTGCAGCTTATGTTTGACATATTTCCCCCTCTGCTCAGCCCTCTACGAACACCTTGGCAATTGAATCGCCACTGGCTAGTACATTTTTTTGTTTACTCGCCAGACTGATTAATATATATGTATGTTTGTAAAATGGCAGTTTTATAAATATATGAAAGTACATTCTTAACATCAGTCAGTCAAGCATTATAATATGATAATCAATATTATTTAATAATAAAAGTTTAGTAATTAGAATTAAAACTTGATAACCATGTATGAATGCATATTAGTCATTTTAACTGAACTTCGGACTGGTGGTGGTGCTTTTTTTGGTCATTCAGTGTTTCTGTAAAAAAATTGGGAAAAAACGAACAAAAATACTGATAAGATAATAATGATACGAATTCTACTAATAAGAACAATATAAAACGCTGCTGGATTGATGAATATTAATCAGGTTGTTTTGCGTTCGCTCTAACTGATTTGCTGAAATCAAAACAGGGACGATAATAAGTGAGCGCCAGCCAATGAAATTGCCGTTTGCGCATTAGTTCCGTCCACTACCGGAGAAAGCGGTAGTTCCCCTTCAGGACTCGAGCTGCGTCAAGATTCACGCTTTGGGAACGCCCTTGCGTACCGCGTTTCTGAAGCACACTGTCAAATCGTCCAATGGAGCAGCGAGACGTCAACTGAGCGGGGGGGGGGGGGGGGGGGGACGTAAGCACCAGAAAGCCTTAAAGACATCCGGCAGGCGCAAACAAGCTTCTGCTCTTCAGTAGCGCTCTGTGTATGAGTCTGTCTATTTACTGTTGTCTGTCCGCACAAGCATATATAAAAAACAAGCATGAAAAAGAATACAGAATCCAGTTCGGTTCTCGTCCGCCTCATTTCAACGGGGTCATCCCCACACTAGTGGGCCCCGAGCAGGCTCTGGTAATGGAAAAAGTAGATACTCTCTTGAGGAAGGGGGCCATAGAATGTGTTCCTCCTCTCTCTCGAGAGAGAGTGTCTGGGTTCTACAGCCGTTACTTCATCTTTCTAAAGAAGGATGGGGGGTTGCGTCCGATCATAGATCTCCGTCTTCTGAACCACGCTATCAAACGGCCTCGGTTCAAGATGCTCACTATCAAAGAAGATAGTATCTCAGATCCAGTCCGAGGTCTGGTTTGTTACGATAGATCTCAGAGTCGCTTATTTCCATGTTTCCATCCTCCCTCAACACTGGAAGTTCCTAAGGTTTGCTTTCGGGGCGAAGCATACCAATATCGAGTTCTTCCCTTCGGCCTGTCACTCTCACATCGCACTTTCACGAAGTGTGTGGATGATGCTCTGGCTCCACTGCGACTCCAGGACATCCCATACTCAATTATATCGACGATTGGTAAACACTAGCTCAATCGGAGCAGATGGAGGCTCGGCATCGAGATGTCATCCTCGCCCATACGAGAGAGCTGGGTTTAAGAAGGATGTCTCCTGCTCAATCGAGTTATCCTAAAGACATGTTCACGAGAGTAAGAGAAAGGCAAGTCATCACTGTCAAACAGTGTCAAAGGTTTGGGTCTGATAGCAGCTGCGTCCAAAGTGGTTTTTGGCCTGCTGTACATGAGACCCCTACGGTGGTGGCTTAAGACCAAGGGGTTCTGCCCGAGGGGAAACCCGTTTCGCATGATCAAGGTCACGTGGCATTGCTTACGTGCCTTAGACATGTGGAAAAAACGTTGGTTCCTGGTTCAAAGCCCGACGTTAGGGGCTCCTTGTCGTAAGGCTAACGACGGATGCCTCTCACGGGCTGGGGAGCGGTCATGAATGGCCGCTCTGCCCAGGGTCTGTGGAAAGACCATCATCTCTTTTGGCACATCAACTGCCTGGAGATGCTGGCCATGTTTCGAGCTCTGAAACACTTTATCCCAGACCTAAGAGGTCACCATGTGCTGGTGCGCACCGACAACACAGCGGTCGTCTCCTTACATCAACCACCAGGGAGGTCTGTGTTCACGCCCCTTGTACAAGCTGGCGCCAGATCCTTCTGTGGGCTCAGGGTAAGCTCCTCTCTCTAAGAGCAGTTTAAATTCCTGGGTATCTAAATCAGGGGGCAGAGATCCTGTCGAGACAGGGGCTGAGGCCCGGGGGATGGAGACTCCACCCTGAGGTGGTGGAGCTCCTATGGAGGGAATTTGGCCAGGTGGAAGTAGATCTATTTGCGCCTGGGGGACACGAACCACCCCACTGTCGAGCTCTGATACCTCACGCATCACAACTCCATGGGATGGATGCCTGGTGAGCCGTGTGGCAGAGGCTTAGTTGGATTGCTGTTCAACCCGATCGCTCTGCTCCCGGGGTTCTGGGAGGAGTACGCAGGGGATGGGGTACGTCTGTTGTAGTAGACAAGTTCTGCCGGCCCGGAGTATGGTTCTCAGACTTGGTTTCCCTCCTCGACGGCTCTCCGCTGGAGTTTCCGATCAGGAGGGACCTCCTCTCTAAGGCGGGGGGCACCATTCTTCACCCCCACCTGGAGTTATGGAAGTTGTGGGCGTGGCCCCTGAGGGGGCACAGCTCCTAGCATCTGGTCTCTCAACTGAGGTTGTTGAGACTATACTCCAGTCCAGAGTTCCCGCCACTAGGAAACAGTACGCCTTGAAATGGAAACTTTTCGCTTCATGGTGCGGACAGCGACTGCAAGACTCAGTCAACTGCCCAATTGGTACAGTTATGGAGTTTCTGCAGGAGCGATTCTCAGCAGGGTTATCTCCCTCCACTCTTAAGGTATACGTGGCGGCCTTAGCTGCTTCCACGCCCTTTTGGGTGGTCAATCATTGGGAAGACACCCACTTGTCACTCGTTTCTTCCGTGGCACCCTGAGGCTGAGGCCGGTACAGCGCACTAAGGTGCCCTCATGGAACCTGGCTGTGGTTCAGGAGGGCTTATGTAATGCACCCTTTGAACCCATAGAAGAAGTTTCAGTCAAGTTGCTCACGCTCAAGACTATCTTTCTCCTCGCTATTTCCTCACTGAAAATGATCAGGGATTTTCAGGCACTCTCTTTTTCGTGCCCGGAGATTGCTACACACATAGCTAGGGACTTGGTAGTATGGCGCAGTGGATATTCTCAAACGAATCTAGGACGCAGTTCGAAGTTCCCATGAAGGGGAACGTCTCAGTTTACTTATGTAACCATGGTTCCCCGAGGGGAACGAGACGCTGCGTCTCTTTGCCATACTCCCTGCATCCCTGCAGGCGCTACTTCATCGAAGTTTGCACTCTGCTGGATGCGCTTTTATAATTTCTGGTGCTTACATCACCCCGCTCGTGACGTCTCGCTGCTCCATTGGACTGATTTGACACGTGCTTCAGAATGCGGTCACGCAAGGGCGTTCCCAAAGCGAATCTCGACGCAGCGTCTCGATCCCTCGGGGAACCATGGTTACATACGTAACCTAGAGACGTTCTTAAAAGCTGAAGAATTCCAAAGGAACTCCATTATTTTGACAGCAAAATACAACAAAGAATATTGTTTACATGTAGCGCGTCAATTTTCTCTCTCCCTCTCTCTCTGCGTGTGTGTGAAACAAAGCGACGGCGAGTCGTGCGCCTTCACACTAGAGTTTACGGTACGTTTTTTTTTTTTGGTGTTAAATACAGGTCGCTTGCAATCCCATTCAGAGCAGAAAAGGCCCATGGATGTATGGCTTCTTTTAATATTTCTTTGGACTCGCTCTGAAGTGCCTTAATATTAAAGTACTTTTCCATGAAACATCAAACCGGAGTTCCTCTTAGTTTTTCATATGCTACCGATCGCTGTTGTCTATGGGAACATTTAAGCAACACCGCATCTGATGGTCCAAATCAGTTATGAGTATGATGTACAGCTCATATGTGTGATGATGAAAATTTGTATTATACATTTACTTATGATCTCACTATTAACAAAAGCTACACAAATAATGATGTTTAACAGGACCTGTGATTCAAACTTCAGGGGTAAAAACGACGCCAAAGTTTGATTTATTTCCATGAATCAGTTCATTGCCGTTCAATCTGTCCTCTGAAATTAAACAATTCAAAATTTAGATTCAATTATTCATTTTTGTCAGTGCTCACAAAATTCCCATGAAAAACGTATATATCAAATATACAGACATCGTCTATAATAGATTATATAGAGACGAACAAAATTATAAAGCACCCTTTTGATTTTGCCCCCATATTTGCATGCTGAACTCAAAGATCTAAGACTTTGGCAGTGGACCCAGAAGGCCGATTTCGCGCAAATAGTTGGTCACAAATCTGTCTGAGCTGTGTTAGTGACCCTTTCCGCTCCCGTTGCCGAGATTATCCATCCACTTCACAGGTGTGGCATATTAAGATGCTGATTAGACAGCATGATTAGTGCACAGGTGTGCCTTAGGCTGGCCAAAATAAAAGGCCCCGCATAATGGCAGGGGTGATCACACGCACAAGGCCACAATGTGTCAATTGAGGAGCTGTGCATTGGCATGGCGGACGGGCAGAATGGCCACCAGAGCTGTTGGGCCCGGGAAGGGGATTTGCATTCTCTCCAGAAGCCGTCTCAAAGGCATTTCAGAGATTCACCCAGGACCCCACCCAGCAGCTTCACCTCCACGGGATCGTCTGATACAGCCCCCCACGCTGCTGCAACAATCGGTTTGCATTACCAAAGAATTTCTGCCCAAACTGTCAGAAACCGTCTCAGGGAAGCTCATCTGCATGTTCGTTGTCCTCATCGGGGTCTCGACCTGACTGCAGGTCGTCGTCGTAACCGACTTGAGTGGGAAAATTCTCACATTCGATGGCGTCTGGCACTTAGGAGAGTTGTTCTCTTCACGGATGAATCCCGGTATTCACTGTACAGGGCAGATGGCAGACAACATGTATGGTGTCGTGTGGGTGAGTCACGTGTGGACGAGTGGCCCTGGTGCGCTGTGGGTTATGGTATGGGCATGCCGATGTATGGACAACTGAACCAAGTGCATTTTATTGATGCCTTTTGAATATACAGAAATACGTATACGAGAAATCCTGAGGCCCTTGTTGTGCCATCATCCCCGACCACAACTCATGTTGCAGCCTGATAATGCACGCCCCCTGTTCAAGTCGGGACTCAATGCCTGGAAGCGGAAACCATCCTCCAGTTAGCTTGCCATTGGCCAGCTTACTCACTGGGCATGCACGCATTTTGAGCATGGTTGGGATGCCTGTCGAGCATATAACGCAGCGTGTTCCGTTCGCTGCCATATCTCGGCACATCTTCGCACTAGGTCCAGGAAAAGAGTGCGGACCCGGAACTTGTTTTGTGGTGCCCAGGGAGCGGGTCCTGTCCTGGTGGCTTCCGTGTACTTTGCTGTAGGGCTCGGTTAAAATCCGGCCGGAGACCAAACTCCCGAACCACCGGGCATGTGATAATCGCCATAGGCAATGGGTCGGTTCCACAAAGAACCAGACAGCAGAATGGAGTTAGATTCTACTACAAGTTAATGATGGTTCGGGGTGTGTGTCCTATCCAGACTTTAAATCGCCATGACACAGCCAAACGCATAAATTAAGGTTCATCCTTATATCTGATGTGACCGCGTGTTTGGATGGATACACCCAATGTCCTCTCGTTAGTGAGTAAAAAACAGCCTCTCTCTGGCAAAGAAGTGAGGTCGGGGAGAAAAAAGAGACTGTGTTGTTGGGGGTTTGGTTTGGGGTGGTGAGGGGGGGGGGGGATTTGGGGGGGGAAGGGGGGGGGGGGGGGGAAGGGGGGGGTGGGGGGGGGGGGGGGGAAAAGGGGGGGGGGGGGGCAAGGGGCAGGTGTCTAAGCGGTGGATAAAAAACGCACACCGAACTAAAGACAAAAACCCGCACATGCGTGTGTGATGCGGATACGCGTCGCGACACACTAAGAGGAAAACAAGTCGGAGAGACAAACCCCACGGAAGACATCAACAGTCATCAAACACACATGGTCAACTTAAGCCCGACCGAGACGACAAAGACGACAACCGTAAGGCAGACCGAAGCCGCTACATTCTGCTCACAAAACCACCGCCGTTGCGTCTTCGGCGCAGAGAGCTTGAAAAAATCGCCAGCACGTCAGATGAAAAGACGCACGAAGGGCAGGGCAAAGAGCACAGGAGGAATCGACGGACGGGTGGGCCCGGGGGCAGTAATGACACAAGTGCGGTGGGAATTGCGTGTTGCCGGGGTCTCGAAGGACAACCGTAAGACGTACTCACAAGCAAAAATACCAGAAATGACAAAAGCCTGGAAATACTGTGTATGTGTGTCAGAGTGAAGGGGAAAAATACCTGAGGGATAGAAACCAAAAAAGCAAGAGGGCGCCAATAGAATGGGGGGAAATATTGTGGCGAGGCAGGACCTGAAGTTAGAGTTGTGAAGAGACACAACGAGAAACTGACAAGCATACCCAAAAAGGCGCAGACATGGGACCGAAACGGAATACAAGTGGCCAAAGGATCACACCCGCGGAAAAACTAAGGAGGGGGCAGCCTGGGCAGCAGCCCAACGAGAGCTCGGAACGACGGTGCCCACAAAGGATGCAGAGGAGGAAATACGGTCAGACTAACACGGCTAAGATGTGGGGAGGGGACGCGATGACATACCGGCAGCAAAATACGACAGGGCAAGACGGATGGAAAAAATCTTGGGCAGATGGATTACCAGGGGCCAAACAGATAAAAACTGGAGAGGGAAAATGGGAAGGTCCGAGAAGGTTGGGTTGACGGGAGGAGGGAGAAAGAAGGACCAACGAACAGGACGACCCGTGGCTTACCAGAGAAAAAATGTAAAGGGGAAAATATCGTACAGCGGACGCTGATCGGCAATACCAAAAAATATCGGTAGGGGGGGAGACGGGAAAAGTGGTATCGGTATAGCCGACCCCAAGCAACCGAGCAACCGAGGCAGAAGTTGCACGGCGTGACATGTTGGTCACTCCAGATACTGACTGGTTTTCAGACCCCCCCACCTCAACCCATCAGGGCCTTTCTAGGCATAGGCGGCTAGCGTCTCGAGGGAACGACTACTGAAGGGGCAAGAGCGCACGACTGGGCATCCTGTATATTAGCGGGTTTGATAAAGGTGGCATGGTCACCCAGAATATGACTTGCCCCCCCCTGATCCCCCAAAATGAATTGCTATTAGTCTGTTAATCTGCGGAAGGCTGTATGCCACTGGATCAGAGTGCTGTCAATTGCAGCCTGATTGTTGCATGCAAATTTTGCATTTGGAGCGCTCAACAACACAATTAGATCAGTGGGCTCTGTCAGTGCTTTGGCAAGGTAAAATATTGGTACAGTAAATAAAGTGCATAAAATCAGTATTTTGTTTAGGCAATATTTGTGGCACTTTTGTGGCACATTTGTCCAAATATTTGTGGCAGATTTGTCCAAAAGGTGGGCGTTTTTTGCGCCAATGCATTGTTAAAAGATCAGCGTGTCATGTAATATTCACAAATAATCTTTAACATCCAATTAAAAAAAATAGTTGTTAGGGCCAGTCGCTATTCACGATAGCTATGCATCCTTTATTCGCTTTGTCGAGTTAAAGGCATCTTACAAGTTTCGAATGCGGACTCAAGCAGTCCCTCCAAACAGCACTTTAATTGGGAGCGTGCGTCAGAGAGGGCAAGCGTCACGTTTTTGAAAGGGAACTTAACGGCTCCAGCGTTAAACGGTACCAATGAATTACTAGCTGCATTGGTTACTTTTTCTACTGAAAGCTTTTATATGTATTGGCTGGGGTAACAGGGGTTTTATATAGGTTTGACTAAAATATAAGTCAATCTGACACTTTAAGCAGGGCAAGAAACAGACAACAAGCAACAAAAAATGACACAAACAGATAAAGGACCACCAACGGCTCATTGTCTCTCTCAAACAATTGAGAAGTATGTAGAAAGTACCCAAATGCAAAAGTCTGAAAAAGAATGGAGGGGGGTGAGGGGAAATTAGGTGCAAGGTCGGAGCCACGGGGCTGGGGAAGTGGGGGCAAGACAGGCAGCGAGGCAACACAAGGAGATTACAGAGACGTCTCTCTATTTCTCACATGGGTATCGGTTTGAGTAAAATTGATCCCGCACTCCAAAACAGCAATGTACGCGGAACACACACACGCCACCAGGATGGCGTACGAGGACAACCAAGTGAAGGACAGGCCGGGGGTCGAAAGAAATAGATATAGTGGAAGATGGAAGAGGATCTATCTACAACAAATTTTTGGGGGGGGGGGGCTAGGATTTGCGCCTAGGTCAATGGGGCTAGAAACGCCCGCCGCCCCAGGAAACCTGCACAGTTTAGATGCCTGTTGGTGCCAGCCTAAGCCACCTGAGCAGCATCAGCGAGGCGATCATCAATCGGAGTATGCCACACCCTGAGGATGGATATCGCGGCACAGGAGAAGGGCTCCACCTAACACAATTAGACAGATTGGGAAACAATATTTGAGGAAATAGCCTTGGGGTACATCGGAGAAAAGTCGTAGAAGCTGGCGGGAATCACGCATGAAAAATGGGGCAAAAACAAAAGGGTGTTGGCCGGTATAATGTTTGGCATGTATACTCAATAGAGGGTCTGGGAATCGGGATTAAAAAAATGAACTCATTATCCCATTTTTCTTCGGAAATTAATCGTGCAGGATCACCCCCGACATAGGGGGTTAAATACTTTGAATAGGCAATAGGTCACAGGTCAATCGGCAAGAAATGACACACATAAGACGTATCGTGTTGAATAATTGGGTAAGGGGGCAATCTTTTTGTAGGCCGGAGCCAGAAATCAAGGATACCATACTGATTCTCGATAATCCCCCCCCCCCCCCCAAGAGGAACCACGGAGAGCCAGTCACCTGACAGGGAGATGGAGAGCGATCAATGTGCAACATTGCTCTGGGGCCTGGAGGAGAGAGCTTCGCACTGATAGGACGGGAGCCCGGGAGAAGAGGTATAGAGATAGAACAGATGTGGTGGGAGGCTCGCAATGAAAGTAACAGGGGCACACACATACAGGGGTCAGGGGAATAGGCATGACAAAGAGTGAATGCAAGAACACGGGCGGCGAGGGGTGGCCACCCCACTCACACGCGCTGCGGGCGATGTGGGCGGGGCGAAGAATTGCGTTGGATGGCAACACAAACGCGGACGGCCACATCAAACGACGCAGACCGCACGCCAACGGCAGAGCCCCCTCCACGGCGGCCGCAGCGTCAACACTAGTCACACGAGCGCGGACAATGTACAGATGATGAGGGAGCTTCAGTAAACAGTGAGCTGCAGTCAGATGAAGGTTGTCGGCAGATTCGTAAAAGGTATTGTGGCCTTCCTGTCAGCGATGATACTGTGCGCGGATGCATGCGCTTCCAAGGGGACAGGCACCAGTGGGGGGCGCTGGAACCCTATGTAATGTCAGTAAAAAGCAAAAGGGAAACTACGGCAGCAATGTCAGAGTTATGTTGGTAAGGTCATGGTGACCAAAAGCAAACAGCTCACCACTCCAAATACACCCATGCCTACGTAAAGGCGGGGGAGGTGGGAAGTCCTGTAGGGGGGCGCGGCAGCCGGAGCAGAGAAATATGGCTGGGGCAAATACGGCAATGTCCCCCCCCCCCCCCTTTGAGATCGCTATCCTCTGCCAGAAAGTTGCTCAAGAAGCGATTTACCTTCCACATGACACTGACCGGAGGCACCAGCAAAAACTAGTCACACAGGGGGGAAGGAGAAAAGGGAATGTCGTGCAGGGCCTATCATCCAGACGTAAACCATGGAAAAGCGTGGCATGACTTGAAAGACTGGCATCCACAAAACGGCAACATCAAGTTTAACTGAACTGGAGCAGTTCTGCAAAGAAGAGTGGGCAAATATTGCAATCTAGATGTGCAAAGTTAGTAGAGACAGAGATATATCCCAACAAACTAAAGGCTGTAATTAAACAAAAGTTGGTTCAACAAAATACTGACACAAAGTTGGCCTGTGCCAAAAGAAGATTCAGGTTTTTTTATTTATTTTATGTTTTTCTGACATGTTGGTGTTATATCGTTCACTTTGATGTTATAAGTAAATACAGCTGGATAAATATAGCTGATAAAACAAAACGTGTGTCGCTGCATTTCAGAAGCTGCAAAGGCACACAAATTGATCAGTAAAAGGAGGATGGATTCTTTTGTATATACCCCGGGATAGATGTATATGATAATAATAGTACGTAGATAATAGATTAGATATGTATTATTATCTATATATATTATATAAGTCTGCATCACATATGTCTCGACCCACTGGGAAATGTCATATATTTGGAGATTACGATGGAAGCCAGCTTCAGTATACCTTGCATATGGGTAAAAAAGCTCCTCAAATAAATCATGAACACTTCAGTATTACTATTAACATTGTACATGGATGTATTAAGGCTTTTTAAAATATTTTTGGGACTCACTCAGAAGTGCCTTAATATTAAAGTGCTTTTTCATGAAACATCAAACCAGAGCTCCTCTTATTTTTTCATACGCTACTTACTCTCACGAGTGTCGGGGGACGAGGGGTAGAGGGCCAAGTGCCAAACAGCGAGCGGAGTGGACTTAGTAACAGTGCATGAGAACACAGCACAACGAGGGGGGGGATCACACGGATTAAGCTTTCTCATGACCGGGTTTTGTTTTGGTTTTTTTTTTTGGACTGTACTAGGAGCCTACGCATGACCGCACAGGAGGTGTAGAGGCTCTTTAAACATGGACGGCACTTGTTAAGAATTCATATCACCGCGCCGCATTTTACGGCCAAAAACCACCTTAGCTACAGAGGATGAGGAAAACAGCCGGCATCTAGGCGGCTATGGGGGAGTTATGGGATTTTGAGCGATGAACCTTAATGGGGGAAAAAGTTTGTCAAGAACTGGTTTTTTGCATCACCGTCTAGCTGAAAGCTTCTGTTATTTGTAATAGGTTAAATATATGATAAGGAAAGCCGTACGCGATGCAAAGCTACTCAAAGGAGGGCAACACTACAAAGGCAAAGGAAACAACGAACAGCTCACCACTGTACATTGGACAAGCAAAAAAAAGATGTTGCGTGTACTTTCGCTAGGATTATAGCAGCGGGATCGGCAATCAATCAATGTAGAGAAGAACAGGAAAAGACGCATGAGCAATACACATTCGTAGTTTGGGTCAGGGAGGTGGATTGGGGGGAGATAGACAGTTACCTGGGGACAAAAAAAGATATTGGGGATACATCTGTCTTTTGAACGTTTAGCAGCAAAAGCGGGGGAAAGAAGAGCATGCGGCCACCAACACAAGATTAAGCGCACCGCTGTGTGGAACAGGAAAAAACAAAGAAAAAAACTGAGTCTGACACCAAATCAGCACAGTAGAAGGATTTGCGAAGGAGCGGTGAACTGAAATAGGGCTACTGAAAAGGCAGCGGGCCAGGGCAGGAAAAGACACAAGGAAAAAAAGAAAAAGGGGACGGGAAGAGAAAAAAGTGGAAGAGGGGCGAGGGCAGGGTAAAGAGCAGAGGGGGGGGAGGGGGGGGGACGAAGATGTGGACATGCTTGATATGCAAAACAAAAAACAGTTAGTGTTGCAAGACGGTACAGGGGGGAGGGGCAGAGAGGGCCCCGCCGCACGCAATGCGGAAGGGTTGGCGACAAGGCCCGCCGGCCACAGCGCAGCGGCGCGAGGGGCCAAGGGGACCCAGCAGGGGGGGGATTGGCCGAACCCGGGGGGGGGGCAAGCAACGTCGGAAATGGAACTCGCCGGCCGAAGCGCGAGCGGGCAGCTGGCAAAGAAGGGAAACAGGGCAAGAAGGGTCATTAGGTTGACCTCATGCCAGCCGAAAGGAACAGGACACCAGGAAGGGAGCAGTACAACGCCGCGTTAAGAACGCTGGACGCTCTCTCGCGCTCACACACCGGGGCGCAAACCCGCAGTTGAACACATACAATACTTAAACTAATACAACCCAACAGTAGCTGAGGCAGATGCCATTGTCACTAGGCAAGTCAGAATGACCGCGATCTAGTTCACGAAATGGGGTCTATACAATCAGTGCTGGGGCGGGGTAATGGATCTGAAAGATGCCGAAAGCATCGACTCGGAAGGCCAAATAAAGTATTTTTGCTTTCGCCTAGAAACACACAGCGTCTCTGACCTGCTGCTTCACACTCGGCCGTGCCGGACACCACAATGCTTTCCTTTGCGTGAACATTTGAACGGCATTATGCAAAGATTCCACGAGGGAGGTAGATTGTGTGGGCTGTGTTAGAACGAGCCGCTTTTAAGGTAGGGCGGGGCAGAGTCTTAACTTTGGATACGCCTATCTCTTGGTTGTGAACTTTAGTCTCGGCACTTCAAGACTGATTGGCAATCCGAAAAAAGCTGTACCCCTCCCAAGAGAAAGAAACTTGAACCGCATCATAGACCCCTTGAATACGCAGCCTTGGTGAAAATAAGAGATCTCTATCAAAAAACTGAAAACATTACTTAACTTTTGAACGGCAGTGTAAAATTATGCAAGGTGTAGTGATGAATTTTAAAGAGTTAATTTAGGTGTCTGGATTGCAGTGGTGGAGCGATGCTGTACTGTCTCAGTACAACTTTGGAACTGTGTCATGCAAATCAAATTCAACAATACATTTCTGGCCATGTTTGTGCTGCTATCTGATTTGCATCATGCCTTGCGAATTGGGTGCTAAAACAATCCAAACAACATGTGCAAATAAACAATGCTTTCAGTGAATTCCCCTAAGAGAGTCTGTCCCAGGTTTATCAATGATGATTTTTCACTCTTAATCTGAAAACAGTAAAATCCTGACAGGTTCCTGTTAGTAGATATAGCTGACAGAGCAAGAATCCCAGGAGACATTCAGGGAAAATAAAAAAACACACAGGGACACAGTGAGAAGGAAAAAATATATATTTTTTGTGCATGAAACACCACCTTGTTTTGTTCTTGGCTGTTCTTCACAGGGAATTATAGTTCTGGTGGAGGTTGCAGAGATCAACGGTCACAGACAATGTCAGGTTTCTTATTCTTTTACAAAAGTCTACAGATTTTTGTGGGTAGGGAAGTGAGTAGGGCTCACTGTAATCTGTTATGGCTGTGTATCTAGGCCTTATTAATAGCCCTTTTTAACACTTTTGCAGCTGTAGAGATTACACCATCATACCGTCATCAATGTATGTCCTGTTATCTGATGATTCTGGGATTACTGGACCCGACAAGAGATCCCCCCCACAAGCTGATCAAGGCTTAGCCACCCACTACACACTCTTCCAGAAGCTTCTGAGGGCTTTGCTCCAAATCACATGCTTAAAGCGAGAGATAAAGGCCAAACATCCCAACCAGGCTCAGTGGTGCTGATGGCCAGAATGAGGTCATTCCCAAGCCTTGAAGCACACTTCACCAATCCCCATGTAGGGAAACACCTTTCACTATTTAAGTCTTCCAATTGTTCTCCCCATCCAGCAGTGATCAAAAAGAGAAGTACAAGAGGCAGACAGGTGTTGTAAGATCAATGGAGTGTTGTACAAGAAAATGCCACTTCAATCTTCTACTTCAAACTTTCCAAAGTTTAATTCAATGTGCTACTTGCCATTTCTTCTTAATTATTATATTAATTGTTTGTGCCATCCTAGTAAAATTTTAAATGGCAGTAATATTGGAGACTTCTGTACAGAGGTGCAAACATCCAATACCAACAAATATTCAATATCAAACCATTCTGATATATTACAAAATCATCAGATTAAATAAAATTCATTGTTGTTTCACAATATACTAACTAATACATGACCAATATTACAAATATATGCAATACCATTTAAGATTGGGGTCAGTAGATTGTTTAAATATTATTATATATAATATATTAAATACTACTTCTCTACTACTTTCTCAACAACAACTACTTTCCAACACACACTAGCCACAAAATCACGATTCACGATTTTTATCACATTCTTTGTTCTTTGTTTTACGATTGTTGCAGTTCCGAGCATCACAGCCAAGTCATTGCTCATTTAAAACAACCTTACAATGTACGAACATACAAAATTTCAAAAATATTGCCGACAGTTAGGTCCAAGTGGGTGAAGATGGAAAATCTTTGTCATTATTATTATCTTTTTAAATCATTTAAATTGGTATTAATAAGAAGAACAAGATACACGACTTACAAGACCATAAGATACAAATAAACGAAAGGTTGCTGCTTATTTATTTTTGCAAGGATAACGTAGTGTATTTAGCAGTAATTCAAAAACTGAATGACAAATATGAAATAAAACCTATATACACTTCACTGTATAACTATCCGACATTGAGTCGTATGAAAGGGGGTCCTTGAGGTTGCTAAAAAGAACTAATTTTTTGTATTTTGGTGTAATGAACTGTTTTAGGGTTGTTTATGCGTTTAAGGTTCCAAAACCATTATTTTGCCCCATCTGTTTCCTCCTCTACCGCCCCGCATTTTCTGACGCGCGATTTTTACAGCGCACGGGTCTGGAAAGTCAGCTCTGATTGGCCACTATCCATTGCTTTGATTGCCAATACCCTCCGTGTGACGAATGTTACGCCCTACAATACGGTAGATGCCGTTCCGGCCCGGAGCGACGCGACAAAAACATTAACCATATAACAGGCATTTGTTGCTCCGTTGGGGAATAATTACGATTATATGACTTAACTGTCTTTTTTTTGTTACGCGGTTCATCGCGCTGCGAAACATAAAACCAGTCCATTTTGATGGGCCGAATCCGAAACACAGCGCTACTACTACACACGCACTCGCGGTGGAAGAGTCATGCAATCCTTAAATATAAAACAAGGCATACAGATGTGGCAAACAGCCGCCATTGTATCACTCGCACAGATCGGAATCCTCCGCCCATAAAATTGTGCTGCACACATCTGAAGATTTGGGTTGAACTGTTCTGGAACAGAAATCTTAACCACTGATTTCTAGTCGTGTAATCTTTTGGAAAGCCAAACAAAGTACTGTTCATTTTTCACATCGGAACACCACAGCCGTCCAACACAGCGTAGCTTGAGTGAGGATGAGGCCATGGCGGCTAGGAGTGAGCTCGCCGGAACCGGCGATCGACAAAGCAGGAGCGGCAGCGGTCCTGCGGCACCCCACATTGTGACGCCCCCGCCGTGGACTCCTCTTCAACCACGTGAAGCTGATCCCGGCGATCTAAACCCAAGCGCGGAGTTTGCTGTATCTTCCTCGGTGACCACACTAGATCGCTCTAGCATGACGACGCGCAGATCCTCACTCTTTGGAAAGGCCAACAAAGTAGTTATCGCTGTCACACGAAAACAACCCCGTCACGACATGGCGCCGGGGCAACAATACACAGCGTAATAACAAGTTATGCCTCTTTCTTTGGCGTGAACTGTGTGGCGGCGTCTGCAAATCTTCCCACAAACATCGGTTACGTAGAACACGTGGGGGCGTGTTAGAAGAGGCCGTTTGCTTGGTTGACTCTCTAACTTTTATAAAGAATATCTCTTTGATTTTGAATTTGAGACTTTAATCTTTGCGACTTTACAGATCTTCTTTATGCACCAGAGCTTGTAACACTCCAAAGAGAAAAAAAAAATTAAATCGCATCATATGACCCATTTAAAGGGTTGTTTTCACCCCAATGAAAATCTTGCTATTATTACCCCCTCATGTCTCCAAACCCTAAGACCAATCCTTAGCTTGGTCGCAATAAATCATTAATCACTTATCCCGCAATATATTATCCATACCGTCAATCATTGTTTGGTGACGCAATTTCCCTCAGTATTATGTTACTTACCATTTAACATGTCACCATCATAACTTTTGCAGCTAATCTCGTACATACGTGTATTCGGGCGAGTTGCTAGTTCAATTTTCTACAAAATGTGGCTTCACAACAAAAAGCTTGAGTCTGCATAGGCCTTGTTTAGGTGCGTCGTACATCTAAGCTGCTAGAGAATTGTGTTGATTTTCAGTTCTTTTGCATTTTTCTTTTTTTCCAGCCTTGTTACTGTTGCACTTTTTTGTTAAAAACAATGTATTGTATATTTTTTTCAATGTTTGTAACGTATCTATATTTGATCTTATTTCCAGACCGAAATATGCTTAAAATTAAAGTCCTTTTGGCATGTGTGGAACGGGTGTAGCCGTTCTTTGCATTATGATTCCTGTTTACATTGATTATAGATTCAGTGCCGAAACGCAGATCTTCAAATAGAAAAAATATTCCTTTCGCAATTATTTCGGCAAGTATATTGCACAACAAAATTGTTAAAGCGGGCAGGCCCACAATCCGTTCATCTTCGGACACAAATTAAGATATTTTTGATGCGTTCTGAGAGCTCTCTGCCCCTCCCATAGACAGCAAGGGTACTACCAAGATCAATGTCCAGAAACGTAGCAAGGACATCGCTACATATCCATTGACATCAGGTTCAACCGTATATTAAGGAATCTTTTTGTCGCAAATGAAAAAATACGACTTTATCAACATTCGTCGCTTTCCCCGCTCACCCTAGGCGCCCTTTTGGAGAATACTCCCACGAACGCCACACTTACATGGTCTGTGTCAGCACCACTGATACGTTGTATTTCGTTCAAATCAAAGCACAACAACGAGAAAACGTATCCATACTTCGTATACTTACGGTTGACCCCTCATTGCACATGAGTATTTACCGATCTCCTGCGACGTCTTCGGGGATGTTGAATCCGGTGGAGTACCTGCTGGTATGGAGGGTCAGAGGCGGTCAGATTCCATCAATACTTAATTTGATGGCCAAGATGATGGAGGTTTTTGCATTTTTGGTGACGATCACTTTAAGAGACCTGCTTCATCTACTATCCAGGCATGCATCCTGGTTTTCTTTCAACGTTTCGTTCACTTTAGCATCCACTGTGGGTTTAATTCCTTTGTGTGTTTGTTGACAGGATTAGCGTAAGCATACGCAATAACTTAGGTCGTAATCAGGCACTGTTTGACAGGCTTTTTAGGACGCGCAGACAAGGTCATGTCAAACATCACATCAAATGAATTTTAACCGGCAAGGCTTTAAAGCACATGCCAATAATGTACTTTTGTGATTGCGAAGTGCAGTGTGCCATGACCATAACTCTACCACAGAGTTAACATTTGATGTGAATATATGTCACGTTGTACAGTATATTGAGACGGAGGCGCAAGAACTGCAACAGATAGAATGTGCGCTGTAGAATGATACTAATGTTTCTTCAAAAGCAGATCGTGGAGAAATTTTAATCGTCCACGATCAAAAATCATGAAATATCACACCACACTAACAAACATTCAAAAGTCTTACCAACCCCAAACTTTTAAACAATAGTGTAAAAATGCATTCAAAAGAAGAAAAGAAAACATTCTGTCTTTTACAACGAAGTTCAAAGCCAGCAAACTTCATATACCACTATCATGGACAAGAATTTCTCTCTGGGAATAAGTCTAGTTCTTCAAGTCAGAAAACAAACAGATTTACTCGACAGTAGCGGCCTGCTGTGAACTGCAGGGAGGAAAAATTAGAAACATCTGAGCACAGCGCTGACCATCCACAACACTTACAGTAATGTTAATCATTCTTATCATAGTTTAGATTAACAAACTACCACACATCAGAGAGAGGTGAAAGCACCCATTCCTCCCAGGACCCCTCGGGTCTGTGCAAAACAGGCGAAGTGAATAATAATTAAAGAAAAAGAATCATCCGGTGCCTTCAGTCAAATAATGACAGCCACAATGCTGAAAGCTTGAGAAATTCATGGGTGGGGATGCATTAAAAATAATTACCAAGAAATATGCGCACTAAGATTATTCACTGCGGGCAGCCTCTGATTGCTTTGTGGAGGGAGTCTGTGTGGCAAGCAAATCAAACAAGAGCTTGAGAGCAAATAAGTTTCCCCTGTGCACAAATCACTAATTACTTATTAATGGCCAGATGAAGAGAGTCTGTACCTTCAAAGTAAACACGTGCCAGTGACCCTGGAGGGGCTGAAGGAAATTGTGAGGAATCGCTCTGTAAACTGTGATGGCAACTAAGTTCAATGGCTCTTGCAGCCTCCAATACATTGGTGAAAAGGCCAATTCTTAGCCCTTGCTCTAAGGGGACATGGGAAATAAATGCACAGAACAATCTGTGAGAGAGAGAGAGCCAAACAGTGAATGAAAAAAAATACAATTTCAGGAACATCAGAAAGAAACACATATTTTATCCATACAATGAAGGTGAATGGGGACCAAGGAGAGCCACGGTCACCATTGACGTTCACCGTACAGAAAAGAGCAGCTTGTAATGGGGATGCACAATAGATCGGGACCATATCAGTTAATGTATTGTTCAATATTGGACATTTACACTTTTTTACATTTAGAGACTGTAAGGATAAAAGAAACTAAAATACTTTGATCTCCTGAGAAACAAACAATGCACTGGCATCTTCAGGACACCCCACAGAGGGGTGGTGCGGGAAACGCCTCTCTCACATATGCATCTGTGCCTTTTCATCTCCTCCCTCCACTGGATTCACTCAAACTGGTCAAGATTATAATGTTCTATATGAATGCAAATAAGTTTTACAGTCATGTTTGGTTTCATTTGGGGCAAGTTGTACAATGGTCTTAATCTTACTAAAAGATAATACAGATCCTAAGAGTTAAGAGAAACTTTGATCACCGTAGAGAGCAATCCCATGCAAATTACCTTTTGTTCCCATTAGACCACCCAGGTCTGGGACCTGGCTTAATGCAAATTCCAATTGTTTGTACAGGCCTCCATTTGGAGGATGTTTTATCTTGGTTTTGTGTTTAAAGGATTGTAGCAAAAGGGTCAGGGCGATTCTGTAACGAGAATGCCCGTAGTACAGAGTATCTCCTCATACTCTGTACTATGTATTTTTCTAATACATCTAATATATTTAATCTCAGTTATGCATTTTACTCTTAGATTCGTCTTTGAGAGTTTGATGTCTTGTATTGATTTGATATCGTTGAATTGGCTGTGGAGATAATTGGCATAATACATATTTACCTGACTGATAATAAATTGTTACATTTGATTTATTCTGACTCACTCTAAAGTTATTTTCTCAAGTAGATTAAGTAAAGGCTTATGTTGTCCGCAAATCTGCGCCCAGGGTTAAGTGCACATTAGATCTCAGGAGATGAAGCACGGGGCGCATCAGGTGAGATTCTAAATTTCTGACTAACCGCTTAACCTTAGTTTAAGTTGTACTCAGTTACGTTAACCATGTATATGATTTCAGAATTAGTTAAGTTGTACGAAGCTATCAGCTGTTGGGGTCTAGACAAAGGTGGTCTAGAAGAACCGCTGATTAATACTTCCGAGTGTTAATTAAGTTGTACGAGGCTATCAGCTGTCGGGGTCTAGACAAAGATGGTCTAGAAGAACCGCTGATTAATGTCAGAATATTACATGGGTAGCTGTAGGGGCTAAACATTACCCACAAACCTCTGAATAAGGATTAGAACGGCGAGTTTTGTGATCGTGGAGCCCACACATAGCGCCATGAGGCATCCTAAGCGACATAGATTCCTAGTAAACGAGAAAAAATACAAAGTAAAGAGTTAATTAGAATAATCGAATGTAAGAATAATCAGAGACCGACAAACAACCAATGTGCCTTTCAACCTAAATTAGAATTCAGATACTAAAATGGAGTCAGATTGAGTTAAACCTAAATTGAATAACTCTGCGCGCTGAAAAGACCGAACACGCAAGAGATCTTCATCCGCCACTGGATACCTTCCTTGGACCAGGTGCGCGGACCTTACAATATCTAACACCTTTAGAGATAAAGCCTTTAAAAACAGTATTAAATGTAATCTTTGAGAAGCATTTCTCAAAATGAAAATCCATTTTTCACTGTACTGTACATTATAATGCAAATTAGTAGCAAAACAACAGATTTTACTTTTTAGTGTCTCATTTTGTATTTATTTAGACAAGAGCAGAATTTACTATCAGCCATAACAAAAATAATTATCTGTATCAGCCAGAACATTTATACTGGTGCAATCATAACATGGACAATTTATGTGGAAGAGCTTTGGTGTTCCACACAAAAAAAGAAAGTCATACTGTATTAGTTTGAAACAACTTCAAAAATAAACAAATGATGACGGAATATTCATATTTGGATGAACTCCAACTCTCTTTAAGAACAAATATATTATATCAGAACATGATTAATATATGGATACAAGTGTTCTATACCCACAGTAAGCCATATTAAAGTGAAAGGATTATTAACCAGAGGACAAGGGACCTACATAATTGCTGTACTTGAGTACAAGTGTGAAAAATGCATTATGGGTGGCCTTTAAATCAGCTATTTAAACATAAACCTTTTGCTTAATCAAAAAGGAAGTTAATAAATAATGTGACCACAGGGCTATTAAAATGAAATGCAATAATAATATTCGCCGTCATTCATTTATTTGACACACCTTCAAATTCAAGACGAGCATATTCACATTTATGGACCAGTCAAATGACAGAGCCAATCAACTTTTGGTCATTTGTACCCATCAGAACGTTGTGTATGCAACTGAACTAAAATTGGATGAGGAAAAATATCTATGCTATAGGAAAATAAGAAATGGTCCATAAGGAACGATTACTCATTTGCATGTATTAGCATATTTTCTACTGGGACATGCAGAAACGTGTAAGATTGTTAAGTCAAAATTACAATACAGCAGGGGTTATTTATCTTTTGAGAGGTTGTTAATTTGTTCGTGAGGGAAGCGTGTTTCCATTTGCATTATGAATCAGGTGTAAATCCCTTCTCAGCATGTTCTCAACTGCTCTCTAAACCACTAATGAGGCAAAAAGCAAGGAAGTGCAAGCTCCAAATACACAATACTGACCCAAGAATTAAAATAATACATTTAAGAGCGTGATCATCATGATATAATCTTACAGTCACGAGTTCTATTCTGAGGGAAAGATTAAAAATATTGGTTGGTGGTTTTAATCTAAAAATCTTGTTTAAAAAAATTGCTCGCTACAAAACATGTGGAGTTTTCCCAGAACAGAACCATACCGCCGACACTATCTGTATGCTTTATTATAATAAATATACATTTGACGAAAGTGCTCCTGACTGAAATGTATTTATTTCAACAAATGTATTAATTAATTTATTTGTAGATTTACATTTGCCAATTATTTGCAGCAGCAGTTCACCCATGCATGTAAATTCTTTCATCCATACATGCTGCAAAAAACACTTCTCAGTCCTACAGGTCACACAGTACGTGCTGTGTACGGTGTATTCATTTGCACATCATGCTGTAGGAAGTTTGGTGGTCAGATGGGATTCTCAGGAGCTATTCTGTTTTACCCTGATTGTGTTAGGCAGGGAAAAGCTGATCAGGGAGCATTTTTATCCCTAGGCTGTTGATTAGATGAGGAGATCTGGCTCCAACAGCACCAGCGACCAATTTGAACATTGTGTTGCCGCCCAACGTAACCTCTTCCCATCCCCCTCAAGCACCTACACAACTGAACAACACATCAACAGCCAGGGACCCTAGAGAAACAGCCCTATCAGCAGAGCTCAGCTGGTCACTATTAAAAAAAACTGTTTGGTTGGAACTTGGAGCGTAGCCCAAGCCAAGAACAGAGCTGTGCCTATCTCCAGGGGTTGAGGGGACATGGAGCCATCACAAAGACATTTAGGCATCAAGTAGAGGAAAGGCAAAAAGCGAAGAAAAAAAACAAACCCTTTTATAGGATCTTATCACCAGTCTGTATGAACACAGGAGGAACTACAGAGGAATCAACATCACTGAACAGTTTCCCACAGCACCATGTCACCCAAGACATCACAAATTGACTTGCTATTGAGGACTAAACTCTTTCTTTCTGCATTAATTAAAGCTGGCCTGATAACTCTATTAGAAACTGCTGTTTCTAATGTTAGAGCACCCTTGGAAAACATTTCCAAAAACAACGCATCTGCCAGGAGCTTCTTTATTTCTGTCTACATAAAAGGCAATTCATTTCGGAGCTTTTTATTTCTGAATGCTAAGCTTCATTCATTGTTCTAGTAAACACCCACTATTCGCAAACGAATTAGATAGGAGCAAAACTGGCTCGTATTGAGACCGGAACATTTAAAGTTCGTTAATCACGCACAAGATAGTGGCCGAGCTGTAAGCCAATGCTAACCGAGGTTGACAAATTTGCCAAGGTTGTCAGAGTATAATTCAAAACATGATTTAGATATCAGGCATGAGAGAATACAAACAGGAACAAACATTAATTTCTCTCACGGTCATTTACTCACTTGCACAGAATGTCTTTAGTCGCTTCATCAAATCCGCTTGTTCTAATTAGAGCTCAACACTCAATGAATCAATAAAGAATCTTCTCACTTTTGCACACTGGGTTGCGAGGAAAATTAATTTCAAACAGGTCATCTTGTGTAGTTTGCACAGCTCTTCCCTGAATAATTCATTTGTATTTAGTTGTATTCTACTAATTAAGAGTTAAATCTACTAATTGAGAGTTAATTAGTAGTTGTTTTGAAAGAGTCATCTCATGAATTGCCTTTGGGCTATGTAGGTGTCATGTAATAAATGTCAAGTCCGATTTTTAAATACGTTCTCCTAGAATGTGCAGTGGTTTTATAATACCCATTGTTAAAGAGCAGTGGTTTTAAACAGCTGAGATGCAGGGAAATGAAAAAACGCAATAATAAATTGCAGCTAAATGTGCATATTTATCAGCTTTTTAAAAAAGGGGGGGGGGACTTCCTACATCTTTTGATGATGTCAAAGATTGTGTGATTATGGTATTTTGATGTAAACATGGTAGAAGCCAGTCAAATAAGACATATTGCATGACATGCCCTCATCCTTGAAAACCATAAACAAAATTACACAAGGGTAAAGAAAATACAAACCAGGCTTCATTTAGGGTCCCATTCTTCTCAACAAATTAATTTCCAAAATCTTTTGTTGACTTTTTCAGTCATTTGTGAAGATGACAAAAGGTTTTTAAAAGTCATCTTAAAAAGAACAGCGCTGCTGTACAAAAAATAATTTCTAGTCAGAAGAATAACTAGAAAAATTCCTTACATTTTACAAGACCTTTTCCAATTTTATTAATTTGTAAGACTTTTCCAGGCCTGGACATAACACTTTTGAAAGTACCAGTTATCTCAGGACTGTGGGAACTCTGTATATACGGGATCACTTGCAGCGAAGATAAACGTGGTTTGTGCTGACAACAGTGAATTCTGAGAGCATGAAATCATCTCAATTCAAGGGCCAAGCAGAAAATAAATTGTTAATTTATCTTTACAGCCTACCTTAGTAACTGAGTGGGCATGTTTCTGTGCCAAGTTAATTTTGAATACAACTTCCAAAAACTAAAAAGAAATAGTTTTACTTTTGATAATTAAATTGCATGATATTTGCAGATAAAATATTATATAAAATTAAAATTAAAAAATGTCATCACAAATTTGTCAACAAAAAATGCTTAAAGTGTTTTTTCACATGTCCTTTTGAATAATTATCAAAATGTCAGATCTGCTCTTTTCCATAAACTGAAATAAAATGAATGAATAAATAAGGTTTTACTATGAAAGTATTACTAGAGTTTGTCACTCACCTTAAAGTGAAGATCTCTACTGATGAAAGGGTGGAAACCGCTAGGAAGGCTGACACTGTCTCCCTTTGCCTGATGGGTCTGGAGGGAACCAGCACCACAAAATTACTGTCCAAACGCAGCTCAGAGAGCGGCTGGAATAGGCGCACGCTGCCGATCCTGCGCATGGGTGTGGGCCCTAAAAAGTAACCGGCAGGGCCTAGTTGCCCAGTGCGGATGGAACTGGTCTTGCGGGAGTCCTCCGAGCTGCATTCCCCAGTGTCGGTGGATTGTAGCATGTAATACAGCTCCACAGGAGTGCCTTCAACCAGCTCGGGAGATCTCTGTCGACCTGGTATGACACTAGGGGGACTGAACCAGCTAGGCAGAGGCTCCAGTTCAGCCACGCACAGTCCGAGTTCCCCTTTCAGACGACAGGTGCCTCGTACCTCTTGGGTTTCGTGGAAGGCAAACATCCTGACACATGGCAACTTGTCCACGGCACTGTAGTCGTCCCAGTTTCGGCCCACAACGTAGAATAGAACCTGGACCTTCGGCCAACTCGGGTGGATTCGCTCACTGATAATAAAAGTCTGCA
Organism: Sinocyclocheilus anophthalmus; assembly: GCA_018155175.1. Taxonomy (NCBI): domain Eukaryota; kingdom Metazoa; phylum Chordata; class Actinopteri; order Cypriniformes; family Cyprinidae; genus Sinocyclocheilus; species Sinocyclocheilus anophthalmus. The sequence continues at coordinate 145,466 of JADLZN010004347.1, forward strand.
CTTTCCAGTTAAAACTAAAGAGTGGAGAGGAAGTGGACGATGGCGACATGGATGAAGGGTTGTTGAAGAGTCCTGGGCCCAGAAGCTCCGCAGGCACGGGCTGTTCCACATACAGCGGCCCGTAACTGGCATTGACCGACGGCGTCTTTCTGGCCTGTTGGATAAAGAAAAGTTCCGTACGAACCTGCAGGCTGGAGTTCCTCATAATGTCCTGGTTGGCCTCCTTCAGGAAGAAGGCTGACTCTGCGTTTAGCACCTGGTATCGGACCGGAAGATACGTTGGGATGGCACCGAATCTCTGCAGTCCTTCCATCAGCATCCGACTGTGGATGACTGACAAATAACAGAGAAGACAAAAAAAGACATCACTCATCCATCTATCAGACCTATAAACCCAACCTAGCTACCTGCATGCTCTTACATGCTCTAAAGTAAGCGTCATTTGTCTACTGCCCCATTCTGCAATCTCATCTCCAGGCAACTGGACTCTTTTATTGAATGCCTTCAACCAGCAGTTCACTGCAGATATTTGGGGTGATGGAAGGACCCAAGAGGCTCCATTGATTTTACGTCACAGCGCTAGTCTGAGAGAAAGAGATGCTGGAGATTTGTGACAGCCTGTGGCAGACAAATGCTATTGGTGCTTAAGGCAGACAATAGAGCACAGCAGGAAGATGCTTATATACCACTGTGCAACATGTATTTCATGGTTTGTTTAAAGGTTTTGCCTGTGCGATATATATTAGTCTGGGGATATGTTCTACTGCATTTGCATACATCTTTTAATGAAAATCACCCATAATAAATCAAATCATCTCATGAATATTGAGTTAATATAGTGGAATCTGTTTGTTCTGTTTTAGGGCAGCCAGATATTGAGAAGAGTAATGCAAAATGTCAGTGAGAAAGTTTACTCAAAGACTATTTTCCTGTGGGACTGAAACATTATTCTTTTTGGCAGCAATAAAAAAGGAGAGAGAGAGATAAAGAGTAAAGACTGAGAAGAAAAAAGAAATCAGAGAAATAAAGCACAAAACATGCACTGAATGCTGTGCTACACCAAACTGATTAACTCAAGTTAAAATTCTGGTTTCTTTTCAAAAGTGCTACCTAAAAAAAAAAATCTAATAAATTAATTGAATTGCAGACACTGTGTCTTTCTCTTGGAAACAAGCAGAATATCACGTCTAGTCATTTGGAAAAATCAGATGGGCATTTTCACAGAAAATTGGCAGCAAACCAGCATTTCTTTGTTTCTCTGTCAAACTAAATGTTTAGCCAAAATATTATGTGGACCATGCAAACTGAAAATTGCAGTGAAACTTCTAGTGACCTTTGTTCAAACTTACTGAACTCAAAGAAAAAGTGTAATTAAAAAAAGAAAAGAGATGCGACAATATTAAAACTAGGCCAACTATGATAATTATCAGCAAGTTATGGCTGATAATAGATCAGTTCTGTTAATTATAGATACATTTGACAATTTTACATTATACTTACATATTTTGGCAACAGATTTTATATTTAAAAAATCTTGATAATTAGTAGGATACAGACTAATATGATATCCTGACATGAAATTCAAGTGTTTACAGCATATTAACTCATTAACAAATATTCAATATATTACAATTAATAATTCTCTATAGATAGAAATATATCATGATAATTTAATTATATATACATTTATATTTTCTTATGTACATAATTGATCGGAATCTAAAAATTATATCTGTATTGGTTGACATTATTGATGACATATACAGATATGGTAGTTATATATAGTGCACATCATGGAAAGAAAGAAAGCTCCACAGGGCACAGACAGTCTCTGTGTCCTAGAGCAGAAGGAAGAAAGCTAACAAGAAAGAGACACACAAGCGTTTCTCAAGCAGTCGGTGCCTGAACATACATGCCCTTGTCCTCAGAGCCAATTACAAGTGAGAGCGCAAGCTTGTGACATATCTAATCACTTCACAGAAATGTTGCTCAAACCCACCTCAGTACAAGAACCAACCTCACATGCACAAGTACAGAATTTGTGTGGAGAAATTAAAATCTCAGAGCTCTAAGCAGAAAAAAACTAAAATAACTTGTAAATCCATTTATGACTGAGTGGTAAAAGAGGGAACGTGTTACACTGTTTCATCTCTGCTGGATCAGTTGAAGCGCTCCTCTTTTTTCTCTAAAATTAGCATATGTTTATCCTAAACTGTATTCAAGGCTTAATTAGCAGGTGAGCCAAGATGATTTTCTGGGGTTAAACTGATATTGTGTGCGTACAATTTTGATACAGCTCAGAATATTTTATTTAAAACTGTCAGAGCCAGAGGCAAGTCAAGACTGTTGACTCACTGAAAAACATTGATCTAAATGCTCCTATATCAATCTCAAACAATTGGATGAGCAGCCAGGTTCACAACAAAGAACCAGACTGTGATAGTTTGGTGATTTGAAGTGAATTCTTGCATTTAAAAAAAGTGTTAAGAAAAAAAAAGCTTCTGTCATCATTCTTTGGTGAACAAACAGCCTTACAAATGTTCAGGGCTGGGGAGTAACGAAATACATGTAACGGCGTTACGTATTTAAAATACAAAATATGAGTAACTGTATTTCGTTATAATTACATTTGAAATAGGTGGTAATCAAATTACAGTTACATCCGAAAAGTATTTTAGATTACCAAAGGGATTACTTTGAATTTTAATGTCATTTCTTAATTTAATATTTAAGAGTTTGGGGATTTTAACCAATAAGGCAACTGATTCTCCGTTGAAAAAAAAAAAACTGCGTGCAGCAGCCTGTTCATTTAGCAACTCGTAGTGAGAGTGCATACGCTCATCGTCACGACACAACAGAAAGCCATTCGCGTAATGCATTTCTCTCGTGGAAATACAAAGACTATTTTACTTATAAATCTGAAAAAGGACGTAACATCTCAGCGCAATGCAATGCCTACCTGCAACAAAACTTATACCAGCATCGAAGGATTCAACGTCTAATCTGAAAAGGCATCTTAATCTTTGAAAAATTTTATCCAGTAACTCGTTTTTCTATTTTCTCATATTTTGAGTGTTATTACATTTAATATTTCTAAGAAATTCTCCTAGAATTCACACTTTGCATTCAGTTAACAGATCCATACGACTGATCCATACGACTGAATTCCATGCATGAAATTAAAGTTTATAAAGTAAAACGATAGCTTTGTGTGCTTTACAGATGAACTTGAAGTCTTTATTCATTCAAAATGTTCAAGAATAGATTATCTTTGGCGCGGTAATGTGAGTTTGTGATCCGATTTGTGAACAGATGATTCTTTTAATTCAATCTTTTAAATGAATCATTTATTTTGTTTAACGAAACCAGTGTGGATGGTTCACATTAAACGGGATAGATCTGGGGTGTGTTTTCCAAACGCATCGTTAGCGAACTGTGTTTGTTAAATTACATTGAACTATAACAACATTAAGTTACTTGCGACCGTAGTTACTTTGGAAAACGAGCCCCGTCAATTTTGACTCAGCGATTCTTTTGTGCCGATCGCTTCTCCATAGAGAGGATTATCAGTGAAGTAATCACTTAAAGTTTGGTCCATTCATTAAACAAATCTATTGTATAACTTGGAGAACTGTGCCGTAAAACTACTTTTATGATATGTTTGGTGTATTTGGATTCGTTTTGAAGCTTGGAATGCGGCATGAAACAGCACGGAATCCCATTCATTTTATTCAAATTGAAATTATATTGATTGGTAGATTTCTCAGAGATTCCTCAGCATTCATAGAAATGCTGAGGAAAACTGATGTTGTTCAAAGTATTTCAAAGTATTCTAAAGTATTTAGATTAAGTCACTAAACCTGAGTAATCTAACGAAATACATTACTGATTACTTTTTAAAGCATGTATTTTGTAATCTGTAATGAACTACATTTTAAAAGTAACCTTCCCAGCCCTGCAAATGTTTAATTCCTATTCAAAGCACATTCTGAATGATTGCATGACACCTAATTGTACACTATAATTAAAAAAAATATTTGAGAAAAAGAAACACAGTGTTTCATTTAGTAATTCATTAGGATATAGACCAGAAAATAATATTCCAGCATGAAAAAGGTTTATTACTTTCTCTGTTTTTAATTATTAATATGTGGGAAGAGATCATTCTTCATTTGAGTTGGTATCTAATTCTAAAAGGCCTAGGGTTTTCTTTTATGGTTACATTATTCTTCATAAGCAGACTATGGATAGCAGAAGATACAAGAATTAAAGACTTAACTTTAAAGTCACACTTAAATACACAATGAAAAACTTTTTTTTTGGTCACTTGACGGCTATTTTTAAAGTGACTCCACCGCTTCCTTGATTTGTCTGTATCAATTTAGTGAGAGTTTGATGGCTTAGATGAGACTCTGAATAACTGAAATACATGCTGAAAGTGACACATAAGTGCATGGTAAGTGGTGATTCAGGAGCTGTTAAATCATATGCTCTACCATGGAAAACTGTCCAAATTTTAGATTCTGGCCTTCAGGGAAAGTTAACATAGTAAGGTTTTGAGGCATCGTAATTGGATTGCCCTTGGGACATTTTCTCAGTTGCCAATAGAAAAGCGTGTTTAATCTTACTGTGAGTGAAGTAGGGTTGCATGGGACAGTGGCCAACTGATGAGCTGAAAGGTAACATTAATAAAGGTAATAGTTCAGAGTGCCCACACTGCATACTTTAAATGCAGTGGGTAGCATTTGGTGTCTGAGGTTAACACCATCACTTGAAGGCAAGTAGAACACATCTTTCAAAGATAGCCACTTAATAGAAAGAAAATCAATAAGCCAAAACATATCTTAGTCCACTTGAAAAGTGAGAGAAAATTAGGTTTTAAGACAGATATGGATGCCCCAGGCACAATATCATGGCCTGGCACTGAGAAAAGAAAAAAAATAATGCTTAATGTAATGACCTTCAAAGTTTTTAACAGCTAAACCACCCTAAATAGATTCCGGCAATAAGCTCCTCTTCCTAAATAAAGAAATACTGCAATACATTGCCTTGCTTACAATTTCACAATATATTGTATTGCCAGATTCTTGCCAATACACAGCTCTAATAATTATTGTTTATAAATGATTAATAAAGAACACTAGTGTCTTATTATATAGCTCATGCCTCAGAACAACCCTTACTCAAGGTAAAACCACTGTAATACATTGCCACTCGTGGATTATTGATTTATTCTATCTTTTGCTTTAGATTATGTTACTGATAACAATTTTAGCCATGCAATTTGTAGTCTGTACCAGATTACATTTCAGAAGTAACTCTACACTGCACATAATTACATGCTGAGTTAGAATAAGACAGAGGCAGGGAGGATGCCAGAAAATGCACCAGCTATCTGGGCATTGAGCATACGCACTGCACTGATTGCATCAGTATTGTGAAGCAGGAATCTCAGCATGTAAGTCTCGTCGAGCAAAGGGGAGAAAATTAAGATGATTTCAAATGTTGTGAGATGTGAAGCAAGCAGAGGGGAAAATTAAAGATTCTGAGCCTATGGAGAGGATGCCACTCGAAAAAACATAGCTTCTGTCACGCTTAAATAGAGAGTCTTTCCTCGTCATCTATAGACATTTTGTTGATTTTAGAACTATCAACAAGCAAAATTGCACCCACCACTTCAGAGCTACTTGACATGGCTTGTAGATACAGAGTACATTAACCTCAATTGCTCTGTTGACATCAGCACGATTGGTAGCTGCGATCAGGCTGCGATCAGTGTTAATTTCGTCAACGAAGACGAAATTTTTTCTGTGACTAAGACGAGATGTTGACGAGCTAAAACTAATATCTGATGATAAAAACTATGACAAAATTTATGCCTCGTCTTCGTTAACAAGACGAGACGCGACTATAATGTTATTTGAGGACTACCGGACATTCAAAATACATCCTATAGGCTACTGTATTGTCCTTCAAAATGTGGGTCTCATTGGATTGCAATCGGATAAGGGGCGTTTGCATATCTAGTCTCAGTATAGCAGCCGTAGTGGATGGATAGGCTACCAAAACGCGAACTAGCAATCTGAAACAATGGCCTCAGCACTATTGATGCAAAGTCCGATTCATTTCCGCGAACCGTTTCTTTTCAGACTGATCGGCTCATTGAACGGGTTCAAAAATCCGATTCATCGGTTCCTGACGTCATCAAGCAATAACTCTACGCATTTCTTTTCTAACAACTCAGTGCCATGTTGTATCAATGAAAAATTAAAACAAGTCATTTGTGTCAACGCATATTGAAACCCTTCAAAGTAAAGTTTTTTTTTTTTTTGTGAGCATCGGCTGATTATTGCCAGATAAATCACTTAAGTTAAGGGTTTGTGGTCAAGTTTAGTCTCGGATTTGTTCCAGATACGACTGACTGACCAATATTGACTAGCCTACAACTTGGATAAGATTCCTAAAAGTTTCACACCTACAGCACACATTACAGACATTGATGCACAAACGCGGATATGTTCTGCATGTCTACAGTAAAACGAATGAATAAACCAGTCTTATAAACTCCTTAAGCAACTTTAAATATAATATGCACGCACAATAAACTACTGTAAAATTTATTTACATCACTCCACAGAAAGGTTTTTTCAGGTTTTAATAACATGTAAATTAATAACAATCATAATAAGCATATTTCTAGTATGCGCCTCAGGCTTGCACAGTATTGTCAACTCACTCATCAGAATCTTCAGTAATCCTCTGCAAACTTCGCCACGTCTCATTCGGTTCTTGTTGAGTCCTCTGTAATCCTCTGCAAACTTCAACAGTTGGTTGAACCGGCTCATTTGTTTCTTTTTGAGTTGGACATGCTACTTCGGCTGTGCATCCTGCGTCATCAACCCAGAACTAAAGTTCGATTCAGTTCGATTTGTGAACCGGCTCAAAAGAACGATTCGTACAAGAACCGAACATCACTACTCAGCACCCGAAGGAGTAGGAATAAGGTGACCAGACGTCCCGTTTTCCCCGGGACGGGAGTCACAATTCAAGTTGTTCTATACGGGTCCTATGATGCGATTTCAAATTTTCCTTTTTTCTTTGAAGTGTTACAAGCTCTTGGTGCATAAAGAAGATCTGTAAAGTTGCAAAGAACTAAAGTCTCAAATCCCAAATAGTTTCCTTTCATGGGAACTTCGAACTGCGTCCTCTAGGGGTTGCTATAGGGAACGCCTCGTCGTGACCCGTGTCTGAAGTATACATTGAAAAAACACCAACTCGTTGGCCGCCGACAGCCATTACGTCATTTTTTTTTTTTTTTTTTGCTACCGTGCGACTCCAGTTAATCGGCGGGAACTACCATCTTCTCTTCTTCGTCCTCATTGCCTTTCTGTTGAAGCGTGCATTTTCAAGAAAAGTAAAGCTATCTAGTTTATTATGGCGAGCACTAGCTAAGCATTTAAGGATGTGTGCATCCGTGTTGTCGTTGTTTGACATCTGATGACACACATGATCTTTGCGTTTTTTGTTTGGGCGAGGAGCACGCACGCGATGTCCTCGAGGTGGCAATCTGCGTGCACTGCGAGTTTTTTTCCAATGAAAAAACTCCGTTCTCGTTTGTCTCTCTTTTCCAGTAAAGAGGGGCAGCCATCTGCTTCCCACGGTTCAGGACCCACCGCTGCTGAGGCACGGATGAGAATGATCTCGTTTTATTATAGTGACCCTGGCCGATGAGTTTATAGAGGGGCTTTCCTTCTCGCGCTCATCGGCGGGGGGTGAGAGACAGCCACTGGAGGATGATGTTCTCTCTTTAAACATCATCTGATCCAGGGGCCAGTGCTCTGCTTGGTTTCAGCCCAGGAAGAGAGGAAATTATGATGAGAGTGAAGAAGCTGAGGACTGAGCCTCTCAATCCTCCGCCCTGCGTATGGAATGAGCTCTTAGAGGTTTAGGTTCGCGCCACGCAAGGACTTGTGCCGTGAAGCGGGCGAAGAAAGTGACGTCGCGAGGTTATCTCGATGAACTTTATTTTTCTGGCCATAACCCTCCAGTTCAGGTGAGTCTTCCTTTCCTTCCTGATTTCCATACTGAGATCGAGAAGGAATGGTAGAAGCCGTTTTCCTCACGCATCCATCGGTTTCAGCATACCAGTTTTGCGAATATCGAGGCGATGCGCGAAAGCGGTTATGATAAGATGCCCCTATAGAGAGACGCTGGTTAGCTATCTCTCTATGGGTGAGACATCAAAACTCCCTCCTTGCCATCTGTGCCCCTTCAAGCCACATCTCGCACGAATGGCAAGGCGTACGCAGCGGCAGGTCAGGCTGTTGCTTCACTGCAGTCGATGGCGGTGCTTCAAGCATACCAGGCTAATCTGCTGAAAGACCTGGATAAAGGCAAAGGCCTTTCTCCTGATGAGGTAGCCGAGCTGCGCCGCACCACTGATCTTGCTCTCCGTGCTACTAAGCAGGTCGCCTCTGCTATGGGCAGATCTATGGCGGCGATGGTATTAACGGAGAGGCAGCTGTGGGTAAACTTGGCAGACATCGGGAAGAAAGAAAGGTGTTTTCTTCTCGATGCCCCGGTTTCGCCCTCTGAACTTTTTGGTACATCCGTTGAGACGGTGGTTGAAAAGTTCAGGGAGGCGAAGGCGCGCGCAGCGGCCTTCAAAACCTTCATTCCAAGAAGGTCCAGGTCTGAGGCCGAACAACCCAGGGGTCCTAGCCCGACTCAGTTTGAGGATCAGAGACTGGCCCAGAAGGCTAGTGTCGCGGCTCGCGCTCCTCCTCCGCCTGCGGGTAGGGGTAGGAAGTATCGTGTGTCAAAGGGAGGTAGGCAAGACCTGATGGATGTGATCCAGACAAGGCGTCAGCACTTTAGTCCGGATCAGAGTAATACGTAGGTATCCACTCTTTTCCCTCAGGGGTGTAACATCTACCCTTTTCCTCCCCTTCCTAATTCCCCTGTAACCACCATCTCTCCACCTGACCGCGGTTAGGTGGAAGCTTCCTGCATAACAGTCTCCTTCTGGACCTATTATGTTTTGGTTGGTTCTATGGTTAAATCATAGTAACCACCTTACTGAAGGTCCGGTCTAGAGGCTTCTCCGGACAGAGCTCCAACGCGGGAGCCGTGGTGGGTGAGTACGATCCATGTCTAAATATATGTATATAAATATATGTATGTGCTAATGAGCTGGTGGTTGTGTGTATACCCTTCTGCTTGTTTCTTTGCAGTGTTTCCCGTGCTGGGGTCAGAAACCGGGTGCTCGACTTGCAGTGTTTATTCACTCGTCGATATATGTCCAGAAGATAAGTAAAGCCGGTTCGGCTTCATACTTCCTGGATCATGCGGCCATAACACAGGCTTCTGCGGGAGTTTTTTGTGATTATCAGGCCCCCGGTGTCACTGCAAAAAATTTCCTGGACGTCCGGGCTGGGGTTACGCTTTCATGCTACCCTGACTGGTCTACCGTATCCGGGTCGCCCTGAGGGGTTTTTCCCGATCACCAGGATATCCCCTTGAGGCATCACCCCCCTCACCATTGAGGGTTATTGTGAGTATGATGTTTCTTTCGAGCGTTAATCCTCTCTGAGGAGTTATATTCCTCGCTCCATGGGCTGTCCTCGAGGTAGTATTGAGCAATGCTCCCCTTTATCAAAAGGTTACCTGGAATGAGAGTCTGGCTAGACGGCAGTATGCTTACCCCTCTGATTTTTCAATCATGCTGCAGGTCGAGCCCCCTCTCGTTGAGAGCTGGGTTTGTGCTCCCTCAGCCAAGGTAAACTACTGCTAGCGTTCCTGCATTGGAACATGCTGTAGGCCGAGCCCCCTTCTCGACTGAGAACTAGGTGTGTTGCCCCCACAGCTAAGTAAACTATTGCTAGCTGTTCCAGTTTGGAACATGCTGCAGGTCGAGCCCCGTCTCGGTTTGAGAACTGGGTGTGTTGCTTCCTCAGCTGAATAATTGCTAGCTGTTCTACCATTGGAACATGCTGTAGGTTGAGTTCCCTCTCCATTGAGAGCTGGATGTTCCCCCCCAGCTACAGATTTACTGCTAGCCACCCCAGCATTATACCTTAGTAAAATAGGGGATATAGCGTCTGGGGATACGCTATTTTTATCTATAGGCTGCCTTTTCAGGGTGCCACGAGAACCCCTAGAACGGTATGCAAGTGTAGTGCACGTTATGCTTTGCCCACTTTTCTAAAATCCACATAGCTGGTAAGTGTGCACGTTATGCTTTGCCCACTTTTCTAAAATCCACATAAGTGGTAAGTGTGCACGTTATGCTTTGCCCCCTTTTCTAAAAATCCTGTATGGTAAGAGCTACGCGCAGCGGCTTCGTGCTCTTTCTGAGTGGTTTAAAACCCCGGTTTCCGCCTTGGGCACCACTCCTCCTAGGTATCCTCTGGATACCTACTTAACAGGGTATTGCTACTAAGGGTCTGTTGAGACAGTTCCTTCTGCACATACAAAGAGAAACGTGCGGTAGCCCCTGTGTGACAGGCCAAGACTAGTATGATTCTAGGCTCTTGGTCGTATTCCCTTAAAGGAATCTGTTTCTGATTCCAAGCCTTGAGCTCTACCCCGGGCCCAGGAGTTTTGGCCCTAACAGGTAAGTTTTTTTGGGGTATGTAGCCTAGGCCTTTGTCCGTAGGGAATAACGTCACTGACAGCCGTCTACACGTCCCAGGGCAACTCCCATAGCAATATGGTAGAGTTTGTACTTAGTGCTCGCCATGGTTTCTGGCTTGCACTCCTCTCAGCATGGTGGCGTGGGTATCCGTTCCCCATAGCGACCCCTAGAGGCCGCAGTTCGAAGTTCCCCTGAAAGGGAACTTCTCAGGTTACTATATGTACCAGTTGTTCCCTTAGGGAACGAGACACTGCGTCCTCTAGGTTTCTTGCCATGCTGCTGACGCAAGCTTCAGACGAAGAAGTGAATGATGTGTAGTTCCCGGCGCCTATTTATACTGTAGTCACACTGGTAGTGACGTCATGGGCTGTAGCCGGCCAGTGTGTTGTTGGTGTTTTTTCAATGTATTCTTCAGACACGGGTCACGACGATGCGTTCCCCATAGCGACCCCTAGAGTACACAGTGTCTCGTTCCCTACTCAGGGAACCATGTTTACATATTACCGAGCGATATTTTTTATAAAAGTTAAGAGTCAGCCATGTCTACCTAAAACGGCTCATTCTAACACCCCCCACATGTCTACGTCACGATGTGGAAGATTTGCATAACGCCGCCCAAATTTTCACACAAAGAAAGAAGGGGTAACTTTTATTCTTGCTGTAGTATTGTTGCTGCCGCCATTTCGTGAAGGTGCTGTGTGTTTCGTTGTTAAAGTGAAACTACTTTGTTTGGCCTTTCTAAAAGAGGACGATATCGATTCGTCATGACTGGAGCTGATCCGTGTTGGTTGCTGAGGAAATACTTCAACTTCACACTGTTTATCGCCGGATCGGCTTTCACCATGGATGTGGATTCAGCTTTCACCGTGGATTCAAACACTAGTTTTGAGCAGTGTAGAGTAGCGCTTGTTTGTTTGTCATTTCTCCGCTCACACATTCAGACATGGTTTTATGTTTACTCGGCGCGATGCAACGCAACGCATAAAAAAAACAGTATAAGTCATTATAATCCGTAATTATGTCCCCACTGGATGCAACAAATGCCTCGTTTATAATGTTTTTTAATGTTTTTGTCTCATCGCTCCATCCGGGACAAGGCATCACAGTATGGTAAAGAGCGTAACATTTCCATTACACGCTTGAGGTATTAGGCCAATCATAACGCACTGGATAGCTGGCCAATCAGAGCACACCTCGCTTTTCAGACCGATGAGCTTTGTAAAAATCAACGCATTTCAGAAAGGCGGGGCATAGAGATAAACAATAATGTACAGTATATGGAAAATAGTGTTTTTTTAACCTTAAACCACATAGACACATTTCATTACACCAAATACACAAAATAATGTTCTTTTTAGCAACATCATTTGACCCCTTTAACTTAAAGTTAGTGAAGGCGGGATAGGCGGAATCGTGCTGATATAAGTGCTCTTTCTCGCACACTGACCCGTATTTGGGTCCGCGCAGGCAGCCCAAAAGCGCATGCTCCACTTCTTCAGTTCTCATATACAGCGCGCGATGAGTTATCAGTGCTCAAATACACACACACAGCGGTCCAAATGTCTATCGTGTAGAGTATCTCACGTAAATACAGTTGGTTATGGATTAAGTGAACGTAAACAGGTGGGTGAAAACTAAACGTGTGTCAGTATTACATGCATGCCTTCTGTCTTAATGGGACAGCATTCCTAATTAAGTACCTTTCCGTGTCATTAATGTTAACCAACAAAAGATGTTAAATAAATATGTTAAGTAAACATACTGTATCTGAACAATGATTTTAATTTGTATCTCTTTTTTGTATTTGTCTTATTGTCTTATTCTGCTTATTTTTCAAAAATTATAAATTATATATAATATGAACAATATAATTTGCTAAGTGCCCCTTTGCATTACTTAAAGGATAGTTCACCCAAAATGAAAATTGTCATCATTTATTCAAATGAATAAATCAAGCTTAATTGATTTGGTCTAAAGAGAGAAGAATTAATGACTATTTTTTTTTGAAGACTACATATAAAATAGCTAACAAAATAAATGTTGGTAACTGCAGTTTGACTAAAAGTAATGACTAAAAGTTGACAAAAATGCAATGACTTTTCATAGGCTAAAACTATGAAAGACTCAATTGACTAAAATGTGACTAAGAATATTAAGCATTTTCATCTCAAGATAAAGAATAAGACTAAATCAAAAATGCCTGTCAAAATTAAAACTGGCTGCGATGGCCTCGATTGAGCTCCAAAATACTAGCTGTTTAGGTCATGTGTCGGTTTGTAGGTCAACCCAGAGGGATGATTCACTGTGGGTCCCATCGTGATTTTCAATTAGGTTTTTAGAATAGCAGATTTTAATTTATGAGTAAAGTAAGGTCTAGCATTACTTGATGAGACTTTCACGTTCTACAAAATAAGTCATACCCTTTTATAACCATTTTGTATAAGTTGTTAACAAGTTGCCACGTAAGGTTGTCTTACTCGTCAAGCACATACAGGTGCATCTCAATAAATAGAATGTCATGGAAAAGTTTGATTTATTTCAGTAATTCCACTCAAATTGTGAAACTCGTGTATTAAAACGCAATGCACAACGGCGAGACTAAGTAGTACGTCTTTGGTTCTTTTTATTTGTGATTGCGTTTGGCTCACAAGGTCGACCAAAACCCACTAATTCACTATCTCAACTAATTTGAATATGGTGACATGCCAATCAGCTCAGCTAATCAACTCAAAACACCTGCAAGGTTTCCTGAGCCTTCAAAATGGTCCTTCAGTTTGGTTCACTAGGCTACACAATAATGGGGAAGATTGCTGATCTGACAGTTGTCCAGAAGATAGTCATTGACACCCTCCACAAGGAGGGTGAGCCACAAAAGTTCATTGCTAAAGAAGATGGTTGTTTACAGAGTGCTGTATCCAAGCATGTTACCAGAAAGTTGAGTGGAAGGAAAAAGTGTGGAAGAAAAAGATGCACAACCAACCGAGAGAACCGCAGCCTTATGAGGGTTGTCAAGCAAAATTGATTCAAGAATTGAGTGAACTTCACAAGGAATGGACTGAGGCTGGGGTCAATGCATCAAGAGCAACCACACACAGACGTATCAAGGAATTTAGCTACAGTTGTCATATTCCTCTTGTTAAGACACTCCTGAACCACAGAATATGTCAGAGGCGTCTTACCTGGGCTAAGGAAAAGAAGTACTGGACTGTTGCCCAGTGGTCCAAAGTCTTTTTTTCAGATGAGAGCAAGTTTTGTATTCCATTTGGAAACCAAGGTCCTAGAGTCTGAGGAAGGGTGGAGAAGCTCATAGCCAAAATTGCTTGAAGTTCAATTTAATAAAACGTTTTCGCACAGTCTGTGACTGAGTTTGGGTGCGCAATATGCTGCACTCTGCTGGTTGTTGGACACATTCTACTGGGTGTTTTTTATGAAAACACACCCAACGCATGCCCCCGTTTCCAAGACATTTTTTGGAACACTTCATGCTATCTGTCTGCCTGCACCAGTTTTGAAGATTGCTGTTTTTTCATTTTCCAGCAGGATTTGGCACCTTGCCCACACTGCCAAAAGCACCAAAGTTGGTTAAATGACCATGGTGTTGGTGTGCTTGACTGGCCAGCAAACTCGCAATACCTGAACCCCATAGAGAATCTATAGAGAATATATGGGGTATTGTCAAGAGTAAAATGGGAAACAAGAGACCAAAAAAATGCAGATGAGCTGAAGGCCACTGTCAAAGAAACCTGGCTTCCATACCACCTCAGCAGTGCCACAACTGATCACCGTTCCATGCCACGCCGAATTGAGGCAGTAATTAAAGCACAAGGAGCCCCTAACAAGTATTGAGTACATGTACACTAAATGAACATACTTTCCAGAAGGCCACCAATTCACTAAAAATTTTTTTATTGGTCTTATGAAGTAGTCTAATTTGTGAGATAGTGAATTGGTGGGTTTTTGTTAAAGGTGAGCCAAAATCATCACAATTAAAAAACCAAAGACTTAAACTACTTCAGTCTGTGTGCATGAATTTATTTAATACACAGTTTCACAAGTGAGGTTAATATACTGAAATAAATGAACTTTTCCACGACATTCTAATTTATTGAGATGCACCTGTATACTCCTTGTGGTAATTGTAGTCCTTTGAACTTTTGTTTTTAAAGCGGTTAAAGAATACACAGTTGAGATGACTGTAATTCACACTACCATTTAAAGTCATTCTAATGTGCTGATTTGGTGCTCAAAAAATTTCTTCTTTTATTATCAATGTTGAAAACAGTTTTGCTGCTTGATATTTTTGTGGAAACTGTGATAAAAAAAATGTTCAGGGTTCTTTGATTAAAATTGGTTTGAGCAGCGAGATTCACAACAAAGAACCAGACAGTGATAGTTTGGTGATTTGAAGTAAATTCATGCATTAAAAAAAGTGTTAAAGAGCAGGTCATATGATATTTTAAAGTGTCCTAATATTGTGTTGGATTCCCCTACAACAGGTTTAAAGCTCAGAAAACATTGTAATTTTCTCAGAATATACATTTAATATTAGAATCATTTTTCAATGATTTCCGAAACGATTTCGTTAAAAGCAGTTCTGAGCTTAAGGTCTGTAATCTCCTCCCTTTCATAAGCCTACTCTGCTCTGATTGGTCAGCTGGCCAAGTCTGTTGTTATTGGTCTTTCCGTATACAATGCGTGTCGGAAATGAAACGCCCATTACCATAATCATTTTTTTTCTCCGGAGGGTTACTTGTAAACAAAGATGCTATAAGTTTACAAAAATGGCATCGATATTACCATATCAATACGAGCCCGAGTCCGAGGATGATACTGATGCAGTCGCTCAACTGGAAACTCCATCGCAAGCACGACTTGATCAGGACGTTTCTCAGTGGTAAGTTTAAACTTTGTATGTGGTACTTTACGTGATGTGACAGCAGTTTTATTGCATTCATTATTATTATTTACTTATTTGAGATGCAGGTGTGGGACCTGTGTTAGAATGCCCAGTGAGGCTGAAAACACGGGTCTTCTCGACCTGATGTAAACACACTAACTAGCGGAAGTGTTTGTGGGCAGGTCAGAGTGTTCATATTTTGTGGGCAGGCGGGGATTATGCAAATGTCTTACCTTGTGACGTATATAGGTAACAGGCAGAAGATTCAAAAATATGACGACTCGTTAAATAGGTTCAGAGTCGACTCTTTCGTTTGAGAGACAATATCTTTATTTATCATGCACTTTTTTGATTAACAACTTTGCAGACTGTTTACATTGAAGGACAGCTACGTTACAAACCGCAAAAAATATATTTTTCGAAAACCCTTATGACCTGCTCTTTAAGAAAAATGTGACATTCAAGTTTCTGTCATCATTCTTTGGTGAACAAACAGATCTACTAATGAAGTTATTCCTCTCAGCACATTCTGAATGATCTTTTGTAACAATGTAAGTCTTTACTGTCACTTTTGATCAATTTTATGCACCCTTGCTGAATTATTAAATAAATAAAAAAAACTACAACTTACAGATCCAAAATCTTGAATGGTAGCATGCATGGAGGAAAGGTTAAAACCTTTTAAAAACCTTATTTTTCTCAAAAATCAAAAACAGTGACTCTAAAAATGTATTCAGAATCCTTAATGGATATTTCTCTTCCAAGTTTTAGACCTCAGCTCAATCGATTTCTGGGAGATTTTATAAATCCATTTTCTCTCTTTTCCCCATTCAAAAATTACGCGTGAAACATTACCATTTTCCATAATGATAATGAAGTCATTTTCAGAGACCAACTAATGGCAGGAAACTCTTGATCTGCCTTTGTCATGCCTGGCTGCAGAAATATCTTCCACAGTCTGCCCAACTTCACTTCATCAAAACATAAGCAATTGTGCACTAAGGCTTGCAGGGAACTTGTGCCTCGATGAGACATATAAACAAACCTAAAAGGCCAAAAACATAAGCACAGAGTAGAAGACTCGTTTGAGTCCAGAGTGGGCTTTTTATGATTACATTATTGCTATCTATTGCTCGTTGAGCCTGAGTGTACTGCCGTGAGGGCTGGAAAAAGTAAATTGACTCTGGAAGTCTGATGGCTCACTAGATTTGCCAAGGCAGGAGGGAAGAAGGAGAAAAATCCACTAATTTGAGCACCTCAGAGTACCTGTTATGCTAACCACAGAGACTGCTGTTGCACTCTGGGAGAGCTGAACGTTTTTTTTTTTTCAAGGTATCAGTCTTTGAGGATTGGTTCATCTGGTGAGATTTTTAGCCATTCCAACTCTCTCCCACTATTTGCAATCTCAGCTCAATTCTGTAGCCCTTGAATAACGGATTCAGTCTGATGCTGAGCCCAGCATCGATGAATTATGGGAGAATTATGCTTAAAAGGGAAGCAGGCACCCTGTCATACAGGACGACTTGGAGAATGATGTAATGATATGCAGGTACGCTCTCATTTAGAGTCATACCTCCGGTGATCACATCTCCTCGACAAATGAAAAATAAGCGAGAACAGAGGCTGGTGGGAGGAAGTCAAATGAAAATATGAGTGATGGCTCAGACTATTAGAATCCAAAGCCTTAAACAATGAAAAAATGACAACCACAAACCAGCATGAAAATATATGAGTTTCTATTAAATTTGCATACTTGGTTATTGTTCACCCAACAGTGCTTTTGTTTTAGCTTTTTGGCAAATTGATGTCAGAGAAACAATCCGTTGACTATATGGCCAATGGCAGCTAGGCTGGCTTCACTGATGTTATGATGGCGTTTCAGGCCTTTATTTTGTTTAGCCATTGGCAGTGTGTCTAGGCAGGCTGGAGTCAAGAGCAAACACGATGAACACAGATTAGAGCTGCTAAATATGCTTACTTGATTTAAATAGAATGTGGATGTACTAAACTCATTTATAAATATAGCTCCCAACAACATGCAATTTAGCCTTAGTTTTAAAGCAGCATCTTTACTAGAGGAATTATTACTATTTGTACCAACTGGGAACAGCTCGGCAGCGCCCTAGAAATGGTTTGACGACTGCTATTTTATTTCTTGACATATTTCTTATTGAAACAAAGGGTGGAACATATTAAAGAGTCTGTTCTTTTTGTAAATATTCTATAGTCTTTAGTTTACAGCTGAGTGATTTGCAACTTGCAATAGCTAGTCAGTATAAAAGGTAGCAAGGAGATCTGAAATACCTGGAGAGAGCGCTCTGTTAGTATTCCCATTCATCTCAAAGACAGCTGTCATGCGAGAATTCTGTCACCTTTGGACTCTAAAGAAATTCTTATAGAGTGCAACAGTTGGGTTCCACAAGTAAAATACATTTTCTGAATTGAATTTTTTAATTTTAATGATGACTCATAAACCATTAAAGATAGACCTACTGAGCTATGAGGCTGCTAATCCATGGTATATGCTTTTGTTGCTAATCCATGGTATATGCTTTTTTTGAAGCCATCAATATGCATATATTATAATATATATATTTTATTTACTTAATTGTGATGCACTGCAGATTCCTCATCAAAAACTACATTACCCACTGCATTACCCATGAATTACTCAAATCTCCACCAATTAGAGAATTGAAACTAGAATCTTTAGCACACACCCACTCCCATCAAGCACTTTGAATTACGTAATCAAGTTAATCTCCCTAGACTCTGAAAATACTATCCGAAAAATATGGCAAGATGGCATTGTGTATCTCATTCACAATGCTACATGGAATTATAGTAGGGCTGGATGATAAACAATATCATATCGAGATCTCGATCAAATTTATGTCAATAATGATGATAAGCTCTGGACATTTTTACTCGATATGGATTCATCTAACAGTCTATCACACAGCAGAAATAAAGGCAACAGCAGCCAGCCAGTGCAGTCCACATGAATGTCATCTCCAGAGGTGCTCTAAGAGTCACTTCAGCAACTTTACACCCTTTCATTCCAGAAAAAAACTACCATCAAACACACACTGAAACTGAATGTAAAACTGAAAGACCTTCACGGCAACCTGTCAAAATAAAAGTTCTGTTTAACTTGAAGAAATTATGACAGAACTATATCTCTGTTGTATACTAAAATATAATTCTCAAAGTAATAATAATAATAATAATAATATTTTTAAGGAATATCATACAACCAAGTTATTTTTTATTATTAATTTATACAGTTCTGTTGTGCAGCTTGACAATAAAATGCAATGTTTTGTTGTAAATTAATTTAATTCCATTCTATTATACATTTATTAATACTTATCTGTAACTGTTGACTCATAAAACACAGAAACCAGAAAAATTAATAAAATAAAAAAGAAGATTTATGGGGGAAAAATGATTTCATCGGGGCCCTATATTAAACTACTCCTCTGTGGAGTTTAATTGTGAACAAAGTTATGTTTACATTTATTCTCAAGGTCTAACAAACATGTGGAAAGTATTCTCCGTTAAAGGTAAATGAATATCGTGATAAATATTGATATCATATGATATGGGGAAAAAATAACCTAATAATATTTTTGGCCATATTGCCCGTCCTAGCCTAGTTATTTCCCTCATTAAAGCCGTTAAGTACATAGTCTTGTACCTTTGTCTTTTTGTGCAATTTTTCAGTACTTGTTTGCTTCAATTCAAAATTGATGGCACTGCTGCACTCTAAAGGCTAAAAGAACTTTAAATAGGTACTTAATTCAATGCCTGATAAGAAATCCGACACATTTACATAATGATGTTTTGTTAACTATGTAAATATGCCCATTAATGTCTTTAAATTGCCAATATTATAACAAAAGCTATAAAAAGTGAAATTAATCATTTGTTATGATTAGCCTACTGCCTTTGCAAACTGCCAGGTTTTTCTAAATATCCAGTGTTGTTAAATTTAAAATAGTTTTTTGTTAACTGAAATAACTTAAATAAACTAAAACGTAAATATTTAATAAAAAAAAAATAACTTAAACATTTGAAAAGTAAAAAAAAAATTGAAGTTCAAAAAGTAGTAAAATTACAGAAAAATGACAAAATTGAAAATAACAAAAGCACATAGCAAAATTATTAAAACTAAAATTAAAATAAAAACTGAAAACATAAAATACAAGCTAATAAAATATGTATAATTACTAGTATACTAAATACAATCAATACTGCTAGCACTTTCCCCCAAACCCCCCCTCCCAAAAAGTTTTCCCCACGGCTACAAAAAAGATAACCAAAAATGCTAGTCACCAAGAAAATTATATTTCAATAATGTGATATACTTTTTTGAACAGATATTCTGCAAGAAGGAAGAAAGATTATTTTACTTGACAAAAAAAGTATATGTTAATAAGTACATTAACATATAGATGGCCTCAAAGCTAACACATATGGACTAATAGCTACAGAACCCCAATTTAGATTTCATGAGGTTCTAAAGTTAAAAGACATTACAGAAGTCTGGCTACTACTTAATTAGACATGGTGTTCCATTCAAAATATATAAATAACTAAAAACACTTAAATAACACTTATAATGAAAACCCACCACCGTGTTGGCTAGACTCCAGTTCGTGGGCATGAGCATGTAGCAGAGAGACTGAATCTCTGAAACGACACTGTTGCTGTTTTAACTGATGACAGGGCTTTGAATGCATTCAGAATGCACAGTGGATATTTAGAGCCAATAAAACCACAACTCTGATTTATACACGGCAAGATGGCATTTAATTGCATTGAACATTTTTTGATCTCGATGAAGAAACCACATGGGTTTTAGAGTGTTCAATTGAAAATGCTTTAATCATGATCAGCATGACAGCCAAGTTCAATCCAAATTCAATCCATACTAAATAAATTAATCCAGCATTGGCAGTAACTAGTACAGGTGCATCTCAATAAATTAGAATGTCGTGGAAAAGTTCATTTATTTCAGTAATTCAACTCAAATTGTGAAACTCGTGTATTAAATAAATTCAATGCACACAGACTGAAGTAGTTTAAGTCTTTGGTTCTTTTAATTGATGAATGTTTATGTTTGGCTCACATTTACAAAAAAAACACCCTTCACAAGGAGGGTATGCCACAAACATTCATTGCCAAAGAAGCTGGCTGTTCACCGAGTGCTGTATCCAAGCATGTTAACAGAAAGTTGAGTGGAAGGAAAGTGTGGAAGAAAAAGATGCACAACCAACCGAGAGAACTGCAGCCTTATGAGGATTGTCAAGCAAAATCGATTCAAGAATTTGAGTGAACTTCACAAGGAATGGACTGAGGCTGGGGTCAAGGCATCAAGAGCCACCACACACAGACGTGTCAAGGAATTTTGCTACAGTTTGTCGTATTCCTCTTGTTAAGCCACTCCTGAACCACAGGCAACGTCAGAGGCGTCTTACCTGGGCTAAGGAGTAGAACTGGACTGTTGCCCAGTGGTCCCATTTTTTTTCAGATGAGAGCAAGTTTTGTGTTTAATTTGGAAACCAAGGTCCTAGAGGCTGGAGGAAGGGTGGAGAAGCTCATAGTCCAAGTTGTTTGAAGTCCAGTGTTAAGTTTCCACAGTCTGTGATGATTTGGGGTGCTTGACTGGCCAGCAAACTCACCAGACCTGAACCCCATATAGAATCTATGGGGTATTGTCAAGAGAAAAATGAGAAACAAGAGACCAAAAAATGCAGATGAGCTGAAGGCCACTGTCAAAGAAACCTGGGTTCCATACCACCTCAGCAGTGCTACAAACTGATCACCTTCATGCCACGCCGAATTGAGGCAGTATTAAAGCAAAAGGAGCCCCTACCAGGTATTGGTGTACATGTACAGTAAAAATGAACATACTTTCCAGAAGGCCATCAATTCACTAAAAATGTTTTTTTTTTTTTGGTCTTATGAAGTATTCTAATTTGCTGAGATTGTGAATTTTGGTGGGTTTTTGTTAAATGTGAGCAAAATCATCACAATTAAAAGAACCAAAAAAACTACTTCAGTCTGTGTGCATTGAAATAATTTAATACACGAGATTCAGAATTTGAGTTGAATTACTGAAATAAAAAAACTTTTCCACGACATTCTAATTTATTAGATGCACCTGTACACATAGTGCTGACACAAACGTAGCCTACAAGTTTTCCAGAAAAAAAAAAAAAAAAAGTAGTGTGACAGAAGCACAGCTGGGCTCATAATAGTGCTGTTTTTCCAATATTCAGCTTCTCTTTCCAACATGTACCTGCATAATGTGGCAAAACACTATAACCATCAAATGTGCTGTTCTAAATTGTCCTCTCTGTACCGAGCTCAAGGCTTTTGGGTTATGAAAGTGTTTGCCACAGCTCAAAGTTCACAAACTTGGTCCCTATGTGGTGTTTGGGTTTTGTCTTGTTCATGTTTCCATGTCTTTTATTTTGTAATGTTTCTTGTCATGTTATTGGCATGCTTCCCTTGCCTACATGTCTCTCTGCCTTGTGTATGTGTCATGTTCTGATTGGTTGTCTTAGTCATGTGTTTTGTTTCCCATTGGTTTGTTCTTGTCATGTGACCCTCTTGTCTGCTATAAGTAGCATCATTTTCCCATTGTGCCCTCGTCGTGTATTGAATGTATTTAACCCGCTGTTGGTGAGTCTAGTCTGTTTGTGTCAAGTCTGCTCATGCTATGTCTGTTCAAGTCAAGTCAAGTCAAGTCAAGTCAGTGTCTTGGATATTGTTTGATGTTTGGATCACTCTGTAAATAAACTGCACTTGGGTTCTCACTACGCTCTCCTTCAGTGGATTGATTCGTTACAGAATACATGACCACCAAAATTAACCCAGCAGATCGTCTCGTTCGACTTCGCCAAGGAAACCGGGACATTGAAGATTATGTGGAGGACTTTTGTGGACTTTGTCACCAGGTAGATTTTAAGGATAGCTTCCTGAAAGACATTTTCCAGTATGGTTTGGATAAAAAGTATCTAATTTAATGCCACGCAATACCCCTCAATGGACTCTTGAACAATACATTGACTTTGCACTCCGTTCGGCTGATTCACCATTTACTGTGGGGGTTGCTGAAGAGGAACACAGCTATTCTACAGTACCCGCCACATCAGACCTTTTCCCGTCCCACCTCATGTCAGGAGTTGTTCACGGCATGCCTTCCAAGAACTCCAAAGCCTGCTCACGTCATGCCTGCCAAGCCACACAGCCTGCTCACGTCATGCCTGCCAAGCCACAGCCTGCTCACGTCATGCCTGCCAAGCCACAGCCTGCTCACGTCATGCCTGCTACTCCAGGACCTGCTCAAATCATGCCAGTTAAGTTAAAGTTTACTCCTATCATTCCTACAAATTCAAAGCCTGATCACTTAATGTCTGCCAAGCCAGAGTCTGATAACGTCATGTCTGCTACCCCAGGGCCTGCTCACGTCACGTCTGCCAAGCCAGAGCTTGCTCATGTCATGCCGGCACCTCAAGAGGTTCTTCTCAACATGGCAACCATTGAAGAGCTTCGTTGCAAGATGCTGCTCGTATAGAGTCGCGTCACGTCTCAGCTATCCTCCAGAATCTCGTCATGATATGGCGCCACTCTAGTCCCGGCCAGGCTGGCCGCACGCCTGAGTCCCCGCCAGTTTGCCGCCACGCCTGAGTCCGGCCGGATGGCCCCACGCCTAGTCCCGTCCATGATGGCCGGCCAGCGAGTCCCGCCAGGATGGCCCCCGCCTGATCCCTTCCAGTATTGCCGCCACGCCTGAGCCCCGGCTGTATGCCCGCCACGCCGATCCCGGCCAGGATGCCCGCCACGCCTGAGTCCCCGGCCAGGATGGCCGCCACGCCTGAGTCCCCGGCCAGGATGGCCGCCACGCCTGAGTCCCCGGCCAGGATGGCCGCCATGCCTGAGCCTCTCCACGGCGCGACGATCCCCAAGTTTTCCCCTAAGGATTTTTTTTTGGGGGGGGGGGGCTATAGTAGCCAAGCTCCTGCGAATGCGGAGCTTGGGCCAAGACTCAAAAGACTAATTGCTAGTGTGATGGACCCACCTCTAATGTCGATGCGAGCTGCAGGCATCCCGGCGACGCCAGCACTCTCAAGCCCCGCCATCTTAGAGGTGGCTTCATCCCTGGCGAACCTCCTGAGGTGGTGCGTCCCCTTCCCGCAATTCACTGTCTGTCCGTTACGGCCACAGAGGCCGTTCAGAACTCACTGTTTCCGTTACGCCACAGAGGCCTTCATGAACTCACTGTCCGTCCTTTCATGTCCAAGGAGGTCATCACGAACTCTCTGTCTTGTTCGGTCCAGGCAGTGGTCGCCAGTCTCTGCACTGCCATGGCTTCTTCTCTGCCGTCATCACCCAGCCGCACCTGGTCCCCTGCTACCGCCATGGCACCCCGCTCTGCCTGCTCCGCCAGGCCCCCTCTCTGCCCTCGCCATGGCCCCCCGCTCTGCCTTCTCCGCCATGGCCCCGCCGTTCGGCCTGCCTCCGCCATTGCCCCCCGATCGCCTGCCCCGACTGGCCCCCCGATCTGCTCCGCCATGGCTGCCTGTTCTGCCTGCTCCGCTATGGCTCCCCTCTCTGCCTGTTCCTCTTTATGGGCCTGGCCCTCCATCCCGCCCCCTGGACCTCCTCCACCCTCCTGGACGTTGTGTTGGTTGGGGTGGATGTTACTTTAGGGTGTCAGGAGCCGCCCTTAGAGGGGGGGTATGTAATGTGGTGTTTTGTTTCATGTTCATGTTTTTCATGTCTTTTATTTTGTAATTGTTTTATGTTGTTAGTGTCATGCTTCCCTTGCCTCATCTCTCTCTGCCTTGTGTATGTGTCATGTTCTGATTGGTTGTCTTAGTCATGTGTCTTGTTTCCCATTTGTTTGTTCATGTCATGTGACCCTCCTTGTCTGCTTTAATTAGCTTCATGTTCCCATTGTGCCCTCGCCGTGTATTGAATGTATTTAACCCGCTGTTGTTGAGTCTAGTCTGTTTGTGTCAAGTCTGCTCATGCGATGTCTGTGTCTTGGATTATTGTTTGGATGTTTGGATCACTCTGTCAATAAACTGCACTTGGGTTCTCACTAACGCTCGCCTTCAGTGGACTGAATTCATTACACACCCAAGCACACTAACATATTGCAAATTGTTTGTATACAAAGCATGAACATCTTATTTAGCTTGAAGCAACTTTCTTAATCCAGATAATCAAACATATACAAAAGAACACGGGGGACGGGGTCGAGGAAACTTGTTCGCATAAGGAAGGTTTGGATTGCATGTGATTGCATGGGTGTTCAACTGGAAAAATGTGAATGAATACGTATTCAGTGCTGTGGTTGGCTACTTCTTATACAATGAACAGACAAAGACTGCAAAAATTAGTTTGACTAGAGCAAAATACATTTCTATTGTGACTATATATATCACACTACCGGTCAAAAGTTTTTGGACAGTAAGATTTGTAATGTTTTTATAGAATTCTCTTTTGCTCATCAAGGCTGCATTTTTTTGATCAAAAATACAGAAAAAAACAAAATGTCTTGTTGCAAAATGTTATTACAATATAAATAATGGTTTCTATTTTTAATATACTTTAAATATAATTTATTTCTGTGATGCAAAGCTGAATTTCCATCATCATTACTCCGGTCTTCAGTGTCACTTGATCCTTCGGAAATCATTCTAATATGATTTATTATTAGAATTATCAATTTTGGCAACAGTTGTGCTGCCAAATATATTTTTTGGAAACTGCAATATTTTTCAGGATTCTTCTTTGATGCTAAAACGTTAAAAAGAACAAGCATTTATTCAAAATATAATATTTTTCTAACATTTCAATACTTTGCTATCCTTCTAATCTAACCAATCCTTGCTTAATACAAGTATTAATTTCTTTCAAAAAAAATAAAGAATAAAAATGTACTGACCCCAATCTTTTGAACGGTAGTGTATATTGTTAAAAAAGATTTATATTTCAAATAAATACAGCTCTTTTGAATATTCTTTTTATCAAAGAATCCTGGAAGAAAAATGATCACAGTCCAAAAAAATCTTAAGCAAGCGGACATTTTCCACACTGATAATAATCAGCCATAATAAGCTTCCTGAAGGACATGTGACCGTTACACTGACATAATGGCTTGATGGAATTCAGCTTTGGTATCACATAAATAAATTATCTTTTAAAGTATATGAAAATAAAATTTTAGGTAAAAATTTAATACATTGACCGCCCTAGTATTATGCACAGCTGCACGATTTATTTTAATTCATGATCACGGTTTTTTTTCTCTGGATTATTAAGCATAATCATCTGCACTATGTGCCTGCTGATTATATTAACTGAAAACATGTCATTTAAATTTGCCATTTGCTTTTCTTGTATTGGTTACAAGCATCCAGCAACTCCTGGCTCTTGTGGTTGCCAGATGTCAAGAGCTGAAATCCCCCAATCAGAGCTTCTCTCTTAAAAGGATACATTTTATGCATAATGTTTTACTTAATCTTCTCAACCTGGCAACCATGCACACACATGCTCTCTACATTACGGAAAAAGCGCTGATGAGCTGAAAACACTGACAAACAAGTTGTTGTTTAGCAATCTCTATTGAGATATTCTGCTCAAACAAAAGTGTAATAAAGCCAAGCCCATTTTCTGGTCACGAGTTTGCAGCACTGTTGCTATGACTGATCTGAATCAAACCATAAGTTGATGTCCTTGCTCCCCATGTGCCTTACTTGCCCTTATTTGGTCCTTCCTGTTCCTGTCCTCATTGTGTGTATTGGTCTCCAGCTGTGTTTTGATTTATTAGTTCATTTGCTCCCAGGTGTGTCTCATTGGTGTCTGTGTATTTATAGTGTTCTCAGTTCCCAGTTCTCTGTCTGCTGTTGTGTCATTTTGTTTGCCTGATGTCTCCCGTCCTGTGATCCTCAGCGTGCCATCATTAAAAGCCTTTGATTTAATTTATTCCTCGTTTCCTCACTCGTTCCGTCTCCAGCCCGCCGGCGGTTCCTCAGTCAAGGCTCTCTCCAGCCCTCCGGGTTCTCAGTCCAAACCTCCAGCCCCAGAGCTTGCTCCAGTGTCGGCTCCATCCCCAGAGCTCGCTCCAGTGTCGGCTTCAGCCCTAGTCACGGCCAGGAGTGCCGTTCCTAGTTCCAGAGGATCCCGTTCCTTAGTCACTGCCAGGAGTGCCGTTCCCAGTTCCAGTGGATCCAATTCCTTAGTCATGGCCAGGAGTGCTGTTCCCAGTTCCAGTGGATCCAGTTCCCCAATTTCGTCCAGGAGTGCCGTTCCCAGTTCCAGTGGATCCAGTTCCTTAGTCACGGCCAGGAGTGCCATTCCCAATAATCCTCATCCTAGTCATGGCCAGAGAGTGCTGTTCCCAGTTCCAGTGGGATCCGTCCTTTGTCTGCCAGGAGTGCGATCTTGTTCCAGTGCTCCAATTCCCCCGTTCCGGGCAAATGCCATTCCCTAGTTAGCCCCGTAGGGCTCCTATTTCCCCGTCGAGCCCAGTAGAGTTCCGATCCTCACGTTTAAGCCCAGGAGGTGCTCCATCCCCGGTTATAGCCCACGAAGGCCCCCGGAGCCGAATCTTCCCCAATATTTTTTTTTGGGGGGGAACATAGGGTTCCAACCGTAGAGGCCGTACGGGGCAGGGGCCGCGGCCTTAGAGGCTGCTTTGCCATGGCCTCCTGAATCCCCTGATCCGCCATGGCGCCCAGAGCTGCCAGATCTGCTACGTGCCCCGAACTGCCAGATCCACCATAGATCCCGGAACGGGCGCCGCTTCTGGAGGCCTTCCATCTGGTAACCCTACTCCTAGAGGCCTCCAGAGCGCCCACACCCCCTCCCTATTGGATGTTGTACTGCGCGGGATGAGCCTTCCGGGAGGGGGGAGTAATGTCACGTGTATGTTCCCGTTTAGTTCCTGTTTTCCTTATTTAGTCCTTCCTGTTCCTGTCCTCATTATGTGTATTCGTCTCTAGCTGTGTTTTGATTAATTAGTTAATTTGCTCCCATTGGTGTCTGTGTATTTAAAGTGTTCTCAGTTCCTAGTTCTCTGTCTGCTGTTAAGTGTAATTTGGTTTACCTGATGTCTCCCGTCCTGTGATCCCCAGCGTGCTATCATTAAAAGCCTTTTGATTTACTTTATTCCTCATCTCCTAGCTCGTTCCTGCGCTCCCTGTGTGTGTGTGTGACACAAGCTAAGAAGAAAAAGGACGGGGAGAGGGGAGAATATGAGGCCGAAATGAGATGAACTCCATGTCTCCAGCGTGCATGGCTCCAAGTTTAGACACATGCTATCCTTTCAGACACTGCCACAGTGAAATGAGGCTCCCTTTGTTCCCGAGTAAAATGTCCCCCCGTCATTTTGACTCAACACAGCGTATAGCGATATCTATCAGCTCTCCCGGCCCCCAAAGACATTGTAAGTAACAGGAAGAAAGTTGAGCCAGATAATTACCGCTCTCTGCCTCTGGTTTTTGCTGAGAAAAAGATTTCCGCCGAGTTTCCCTTTTCTTTATTGCCAGTCATAAAGTATGGGGCTGCCTCATAAAATGTCTTTATATCACTGTGGCATTCTTCAAAAACCTGTTTTTCATGGGACATCGGTCCTTGAAATATCAGGTTACAGCACAGAAGGTCAATGGGCAGATCAGTGGCTGATAAATTTGCCCTAGAGATTTGCCCAAGATGGCTTCCCTCCAGGAATGTGTTGTTCCCGAATGGTTCATGGAATTGGGCAGGGAAAAAAAAATGTAACCGACAAAAAACACAGCCTACAGTGGGGTCCAAATTGGTGAGGAGTGTTTGTGTTCACTGATGTATAGAATTGTCAGAATGTGTTGACGCACACTGCAATTGCAACGGATTATGGGAGGATTTATCTGTTTGGTACAAGGAAGTTTACCTCAGGGAAAGATTAGGAAAACATCACGGCATACTAACAGAACCTGATGGGCTATTGGATGCTACAAGAATTTGACTTAAAATGCTTTTTCTCTTTTAATGAGATGCTTTCATAAAACGTATACAGAGTCAAATAAATATCTGTTTAATGAAAGCGGCAGCTTACGAAAGCATCAAATCCAACCCTTAAAATCCACATGAAAAAGCTTGGGGGTAAAATTAGTTTATTTGACTTACAACCTTAAATGTTCGTATAAAAAAAACTGAAAAATCTCTTGGCAAATACAGTTGTTTTTCATTAACTCAAAGAGATCCAACAAAGAAGAGTCATATGTCAGCAACCCTGCAGGATATTTTAACAAAAACAAACTCGCTCTACCATTGTTTTATGCATAAGAAATCTCATTTCACTAAAGCTTTAGCTGCAGGAGCTGCCAACACCCCACACATTCAAAGAAAAGTCAGCCGGGACCCTGCATGGGGGAAGTGTTTGAAGACAAGTTAAACTTCATCCACATCTCCACAACCACCTAGTCATGCAGAGTTGTGCTTAACAACATCAGAAAACCAGACCATACTTATCTGAATGGACTGCACAGTTTTTGTCATCTCTATTGCATTTAGCCAGCAATACAACCAGCACCTACAGGCCTAGCTTCACTCTGTACCTGTAGCTGACCACATCTGTCTTTGGATGTCAAATAATTCTTGTACATAGTCGATACTAAAATGAAAAAAAAAACATGCTTTTGAAGGCTCTGTGAATTCCATTGTGCACAAACTTAAACAAAAAAATAATATATTATATATATATACTATATATATATATCCATATCTAATACTGAATGTAATTAATACCCTGTGCATATAAAAAAAAAATAATAAGATTTTATTAATTAATAAAGAAATCAAATATTAGAAATTTACTTTAAAAAATTGAAGAAATAGTTTCTAGAAGTTTACTACTATAATATAATTTTATGCCTATTTATGATATTGTTAACTGCTTGTAAGTGGCCATTTAAAACGTTTCAATATTGCTTGCCAAAGTAAATACTGACATTGTTCACACCCCGTACATGGTCATTTACGTTTAAATACTTAAAAAAAAATTTAAATATATTTGAATGGCTAAAAACACCTATTCCACAAGCAATTAATTCACAATCATAAATTAGGGTATTAACATTATTGACACACACACACACACACACACACACACACACACACAGTATATTCTGTTCTCTTTCTTGTGGTTCCTCTATTCTATATTTTGTTTTATCTTGAAATACATTACTGCAGTATTACTAATGTTGTTGGCTTTTGTATGATAAAAAGCTTTTGCTTGTCCTTATTTGTAAGTCGCTTTGGACTGTTCGATGATTAAATGTAAAAGTTCATGTGCTTGTTCAATCAAAATGTTCAATCTCTAAACTTAATTTCTAAGTTCCCAGCAGGTTTTTAATAAAAAAAACAACAACAACAACAAGATAATAGTGATTCTTCAGAGTCAGCTTTTCAGCTCTAATCGACAGTGATGGAGTACTTTTCTTAATCAGTTATATAAGGAATTGTCTTCTGGCGGGAGAGCAGGAGAGGACTGCATGCAACAGGGAAACCCAGGGAGGGCTGAGTGGGAACGCAATGGTACTTCAATGGCACTACAAAGAGCGGCAAATGACTTCAAAATGGTTTTAAAATGACAGCCTGTTATCAGGTACTAGCTCAACCCACAATAGGCTGCCTTTATTCCATTTCTGTCAGGAGCAGAGAGAAGGAAGGACTAAAACCCTCCACCTCCTACACAGAACTAAAGAGGAGAGCCGTGAACAAAAATACAGGAGGAGAGGGCCACAGTTAAGACAACCAGTCAAGAGTCAAACGCACAAATGTCATTTATGGTCAAATGGGCTACATGGTACAAAGTGTTCTACCTTGCATGTGTTTTTTCTGGAAAAAAATATCTTACTGATGTGACTCAAACTACACAGCAGCCAGCCTTAGGTTTGTTATTAGATCATATTGTGAGGTTAACTGGGTCAATGACATAAAGCTTTAACTATGAAATTATTCAAAAAAAATATTAAAAATGCAATTCATATATACAATGGTTGAATATACCTCTGCTATGATGAGTGTTTTTAATTTCTGTAAGAAAATGCATTTAGGGGGCATTCAAGTAGATAATTCATGATATTTATTTATATATCTATATCTACGTATATATACACACACACACACATATATCCAATCATTGCATTCGGGCTGAACGCAATGACAGGATGTCATATATCTTTATCCTGGACACTCTTCTTATCGACCCACCTAGATCACTGAATCCTGAATTTTCAAATGAATCAGTCAGCGATATTTTAAACATGCTTGACAGATTTTACAGTTCATGCTTACAGACCAGCAAGGAATGAACTTCCATAATATATCAAAAGCAATAACTAAAACATGAAGATGGGTGGAGCAGGGGTCAAAGAAACATTGGGATATGTTGTGGAGCATGAAATAGTGGCCACAATGGGATTGTTGAAAATCATCTGGGACAAATCCTAGGCTTTTTACACAGGGGAAGGTGATGAATGTTTAACCTTCAATCGAAATGGAGAGAGATTAACTGTTGGAGGTCTTGGAAAGGGGCAAGGAGGAATTCAGTCTTGTCGAGGTTGAGTCTGAGGTGATGAGTAGCTATCAAGATGAAATGTCAAGTGACAAGTTGCCATCATTTCAGTGAGAACAGAGCAGGAGACAGAAAGTGGAGACCAGAATGTTGATGGCATGGTAGTGATGAGACAGACCATGTGATTTAATAATGGAAAATTGCAGAACTGCCTCCAAAAAAACTGATCCACACAAGTCACAGTCACAGTCAAGGTGGTGGTAACCAAGTGGTTAAAAATATAAGTATTATATTTTTATAATTAGTTTTAATACCAGTCAACAACATTTCGGTCAAATTGTGCAGACCTAGAGCTAACTGTAAATCACATTTTATAGCAGAAATTCGCATTTAGATTTTTTTCCCCAAATTGTGCAGGCCTATGAATAAGCCTCTACAGTTGATCCAGAATGCAACAGCTTGCTGGTCTTCAGCCAACTAAAGAGACTCTAAATCACACACCCACTGATATCAGTGCCTGCAGCTGACCACATCTGGCCTATAATGTCAAATGACGTTTCAGTACTTAAAATAAAAAAATACCCATAACTATGCTTTTGAATGCTCTGTAAATAGAGTTAATGTAAACAGGTAGAGCAAAAACATCAGATGCATGTCACAATTCTAATTAGACCTTGTCTCTCTAGATCCCTCCTTTTCGTGAGCCTACTCTGCTCTGATTGATCAGATGGCCAGGTCTGTTGTGATTGGTCTACCGCTTTCAGTGCATGTCGGAATCCATACGGCCATTGCCATAGTTCTGTATTTTAAACACTCAATAGAAAATATAAACATCTATTATTTATCATACTTACAGGTTGTGTTTCAGTGGAGCCAGCTGGTCCAAATAAACTGGGTACTGAGCCATCTTTCAAGAGCAATTTTGTGAATTCTGCTTTGAACTCCCGAGATTAGAGAAGCGGTCATCAGTAAAATTACGTGAACACGAGTTTCACAATTTGAGTTGAATTACTGAAATAAATAAAATAAATAAAACTTTTCTACAACATTATAATTTATTGAGATGCACATGTAAATGACTAAAGAGAAAAAACAATAAAGTATCTATCAAGCCATTTTGATTTGGTTCTCTCTCTTTTCAGTGTCTATCAGTGGACAGTTTGCACTCCTCCCCTGACTCCCAACCGTTGGACTTGGGCTCAACTCACCCTTTAGAGGTCTGAAGAATTGGATCAATACCTAAGCCTCTTATCATCTCAACCCAAACACAACACACAATTAATCTCTCAACTCAGATTTAATGAGCGGTTCTAAATAACACCTTGCAAAAAGCTCTTTGTGTTTATGCTTACATCGATCTGACAAAAAGAGGTTTGCTGCAACAAATCCATTTGAAAGTGTCAAATACTTTATATCCCAGTTAATAGTTTTTATAGCTTCCTGAACTCCAGAGACATCATTTGATTTGATTTTTAAAAGGGTAGGTTAATAAACTTTGACATTTAGCTCATTTTTCTTTGTCGATACACTGTCTACACGTCAAAACTTTCTGGTACTTTCATGGCGGTTGCATCCCAAACTCTGTGAGACTCCAAAGACAACCGCAACACTACCTTTCATACAAACAATGGAATTCTAGTTTTGCTTTCTCCTTTGTTCTCTGCCTGGTGGCCACTCGCACCATTCCAGAAGAGGCTCCATCAATACATCCCGGCCAACTGCTGCGTCCTCTCTTTCCCTCCTCCAACTCTGCTCTTTTCAGCCACCCAGCAGCTCCAGGAGGGATGTAATAGGTTTGATGGCGAGTGCTGCGGCTGGGGTTTGTTGTCACAAACGCAGTGTGAACAGCATGCAAATCTACTTCTGAACCCTCCTCTACTAGTGTGAGCTGTAGGGCCTGTACCACAGAGGATTCGGAGGCGATGCCTTTGCATCAGCCTCCCCGGCACAAGGATGACAGCTCTGACTGATCCAAGTACTAATGCTAAGGACATGTTGGGGGTGCTCTCCCTCGATATAACACAACCACAGACACAGTGTAGTGCAAGTGTATGAAGTCAGCGTACAGTGTTGGGGAGTTACCAGCAATGCAACTTAACATTTTTTAATATTTTTTCCTCAAGTCTTCTCAAAACACTGTAGCTTTTTCAGTAAGAAGCTAATTTTTCAAACTACAAAATGGTGCACTGTTGTATTATATCATATTTTGTTGCAAATGCAGCTTTACAGCGTAGTGAGCTGAGGTAATAAACAAACACACTATCTTGAACTGTCCTCATCTGTAGTGTTGGGAAGTCTAATTCTTTTAACTGAATTAGTTCACGATTCACTGATCACAAAAGTGATTCATCTTCATTCTTTAAAGCTAAATTTGTAGTTAAAAGCTGTTTTTTATGGCTTCTTTTTAAACTAAGTTATATAAAATTTGTTTTTAGCCTTACAAGATGTTTTTAAGTTTACTACGTACAACTTATTTTTTAAATTTAAATTAAGATTAGCTTTTACAGCTTGCATGATTGATACACATGTTAGTATGTGAAACATATATAAACTACCGTGAAAACTATTGGGGTCAGTAAGATTTTTTTTTGTTAAGAAATTAATATCTTTATTCAATAAGGGTGCATTAAATTGTTCAGACAGTATAATATTTGAAATTGCTACAAAAAAATCTATTTCAAATAAATGCTGATATTTAAAATTTTTATTTGTCAAAGAATCCTTAAAAAGGTGTCACTGATTCCACAAAAATGTTAATCAGCACAACTGTTTTCAACGTTGACAATAATAAGCATAATAGAATGATTTCTGAAGGATCATGTGACACTGAAGACTGGAGAAATGGCTGTGAAATATAGCTTTGCCATCAAAGGAATAAATTACTATTTAAATTACCCCAAAGGAATAAATTACTTTTTGAAAATATATTAAAATATATTAAAATAGAAATCAGTGATTCTAAATTGTAATCACATTTCACTACTGTTTTCACAGTATTTTTGACCAAATAAATGTAGCGTTGGTGAGCAAAAAGAGACATTTTTTTTATATACATCTTACAGACCCCAAACATGTACAGTACACATATGCATGTAGTGTACACATGCAAAACACACATATGCTCACATGCGGTCACTTACACAAACCATACTGTTTCCACAGATGGGGTGGCATAAACATATAAATATGACCTCCCACTCTGTATCTGTGTGGGTAGCTGCATTTCACACGCTTGTTTCTTAAACAAGTACAGAAAGCCAGTGAAGATCACAAAACTACTGCAGTGATCCACAGCACCATCAAACTGTGCACACTGCACCACCTTTTGTGCCTCCTTATGAAAACACTTGCCTCTAGTCTACCATGTGCTAAATATACACACACACAGAAAAAAACACAAATATAAGCTCAGCAATCAAATTAAGCTCAAATTGAGATTTTAATGTGAACCCCTCCCTCCCAAAAAAAACCCCCCGATACCAAACAATATTTTTTTCTAATAAGTTTTTGCCCTGCCAGCATTTTCACAGTGTGTGTGTATTTATAATGTATTTTCATAATTGCTATAACATTTATATTTTACACAAAATGTTAAGGTTTCTGTGGAAAATATTTTTTTTTATTACAAAAAAGGTAACTTTATTTTAAGGTCCAATTATACCTATTAACTAGTTGCTTATTAGCAGGGGTGTGGCCTCGAGTCACACGACTCGAGACTTGACTCGGACTCGAGTCCCAAATTTGATGACTTGCGACTCGACTCGACATAATTAAAGAAGACTTGAGACTCGACTTAGACTTTGACAGCAATAACTCGAGACTTGACTTGGACTTGAGCCCTGTGACTCGGAAAGACTTTATGATCAGATCAAAGTCGTTATAGACGCGTCCCTGCAGCGTGCTTGCGCTTGACTGGCAATAAGCCAGAGACTGCATTCAGGGAGAGCTGGATATATAGGCTAGTATAAATTAATGGAGTAATAACACAACTTACGACAAAAGAACCGAGATAAGAAACAAAAAATTACATGATTCGTCTAGTAGCGATCTCCGCTCGTGAAAAGCGCTGCCCTGCCCGTTTGATCGCTGCCCAGGAGGGACGCGGAGCGGGGCATGAGAAATGAGAGGCCGCGATCACTGGTGCTCGCCTCATCATCACTGTGACCGCTGCTGTTAAATACTCCTCACTTCTTCTGTTTGTCCGACACCGAGGTGCACCATGAGTGACGGATCCGCATCCCGCCACGACCCTCGCACTCTGCCAACTCGATGTGCTTTAATTTTCATTTTTATTTGTAATAAACACATCTCTGAGACCTGTTTTTGTCAGATCACCACTGATTTTGTTCGATCAGTTATATTTTAATTGCAAGTGCATTTTATTTATTTATTTAAACCTCCATTAAGTTTAAAGTTAATCCATAATCGAGATTTAAAGTTATGGTGCAACAGGATTAAAGTTAATCTTGAATATAACTTAAATCCGATCAAAATGATGGGTTAAAAATGTAAACCTGTTTATTTTTAAAGGTTTGAAGTTTGGTGCAAAAGAATTATTAGATAAACCTTGATTTAATCTAGATTTAAAATTAATCACTGCAAACCATTTAGCTATAATTTGAAGAAGAAAAATGCACATTAGGCAAGTGAAGTGGGCAAGCGGCAATAGGCCTAACGATAATTTAAAATATCATTTGAAGAAGTTTCTTTCACAAAATGAGTATTGTACATATAACTATAAGGGCTACTAATCGTTTCTCCCTCGCACCAGGCACTAGTCACTTCCATTCGTTCTGGATAAATAAAGAAGTATGGTTGTAAAGCAGGGCATGTAGGCCTATAGCGAACATAGCCTAAAGTAGCAATTAACAAAACTCTTGCATATATAAACTTAAACAGTAAGTATGTTTTTTTTTTTCTATTAATGATTTGGTTCTGTGTTACTCGTAGTTTAACAGTAGGTAGCACAGCATTTTTGAATGATGTCTTCATGAGAATTGTCTACAGCATATTGAATGTTCCTATAACTTGTAAACACAGCGTGCAGTTATTTCATCTAGTTATCAAAGCAGTTCTTTGCGTTTCCGCTCCATATTGTTAAATTGTGTCATTGAGGTCCAAATAATGGCTCATTGCCTTCCCAATACAAAACCTGAAGCATATATTCTTATGCACAATATTGAAGTTGTTATTCTTGAATGAAGTGTGTCTTTGAGATTCTTGTTACTAAGAAACATAGTTTTTTTTCACTTCTTGTCGTAGTTGGGCACAATCCCTAAATTTTTTTTTTTTTTTTTTTGAACTTAAAGAGTTTTATCTAGGGAAACATCTCACAGGAAATTTAACTTATGGTCACAAAATATTCTACCTGCTTCCTGAAATAAATTACTATGAATTGATATCGGTAATATATACTGAGGCCACTAACTGCAACTCGACTTGGACTTGCCTGGCTTGCTCGGGACTTGACTCGAGAATGGAATTGGCACAGACTCGGACTACTGGTGCTATGCAAAACAATGACTTGGTCCCAACTCTGCGTAGTAGCATGCAAATTACTAGCATATTTGCGGTTTATTAGTATATAGGCCAATTATGACCCTGGACCACAAAACCAGTCAAAAAAATTGTTTTAATTGAGATTTATGCATCATCTGAAAGCTGAATAAATAAGCTTTCCATTGATGCATAATGATTATGATGATGATGATGATGTTTGTTATGATAGGACAATATTTGGCCAAGATACAACTATTTGAAAATCTGGAATCTGAGGGTGCAAAAAAATCAAAATATTGAGAAAATCGCCTTTAAAGTTGTCCAAATATATTTACGGTCGGAAATTTACAAAATATCTTCATGGAACATGATCTTTACTTAATACCCTAATGATTTTTGGCAAAAAAGAAAAATCGATCATTTTGACACATACAATGTTTTGGGCTAATGCTACAAATATACCCGTGCTACTTATGACTGGTTTTGTGGTCCAGGGTCACATATTTATGCCTTATTCTGCATGACCATGTTCTAGATCCCTTAACCCAACCCAATACCTGAACTTAACAACTACCTTAACTATTAATAAGCATCAAATTAGGAGTTTATTGAGGTAAAACTCTTAGTTAATAGTGGATGTGTTCCCTAAAGTGTTCTAAATGTTACCAAAAAAATAAATAAATCTGGAAATTGTAAAGTGGAAAACACACTTGTGCCTGAAAAACAATGCATATGCTGCAAAATATTGCTAATTTACCATTTTCATCACATTCTTAATGCTTAAAAGACTATCACAAGTAATATTTGTGATTTCAGCAAAACTGTTTAAAAATAAAAAATTGCCTACTGTATGTTAGCAAGGTAGATAACGTAGCGACAGAAAAAAATTTCTTGCTACAAAATGGAGAATGCAACACAGAACTGTTGACATTTCTGTCATCTGGTCTGAAACTCTCTCCCTCTGGCCACAGGTCAACAATTCATCCTTATTGTTGAATCTTGCCTAAGGAACTTTAGGAGAAACATCTGATACAAAGTTTATACTTCAAAAAAAAAAAACATAACAGAGGACTCCACTAAGCATTCTGAGCAATGAAAGGGGAACAAAATCTTCCTCTGGGTACACATTCATGGTTTTCTTGACATCAGTTTGTGTCAAAATCATGTTTTGAATTGAACAGTTCCAATTATTTACGGGATGCCAGTGGAGTGAGCCATGAGCCAGAAGCCAAAGTCAACCATTTGCAAGTACCGTCTGCTTGGCTAATTGCGTATATCGTCTTTCATTTAGGGGTGATTGAAGCACAGGAATGGATCCAGCCGGCCTGATGGAGCTTCATCACTGAAGTTACCCTGCCAGCATGGAGAGGCACACAAGCCTCTAGGGCCAGCAGCTTTTGATTTGTTCTGAAGTTCTCATTCCCCGTGTGCTCGTTGGCTGATCTGAGACCATTAAAAATGAAAGTAGCTTGATGCTGTACCAGAAACTCTGAGATTCTGGCCTGCATTGAGGAAAAGTTGAGCTAAATGATTCCTGCGTCAGAGAACTTCAAAAGTATAGTATACGTGCTCACAGACGCACTCCTAAGTTAGACACTGACTAACTCAGGTTCAGTCAAAACGACATTGTGGAGTGGTTGTCTGATGAAGGCTCTTCAGCGCAAAGATGGGATCCTTAAAACCTGTGTGGGAGGTTTTGCACAGGCCACCGCTATCGCTAACACTTCAGGTCACTACACTTCAGGTGTGTATATGCACACATGCGCAAACATATATGTGTGCAAAACCTGTGTGCAAACATTTTCATATGGCAATTATGATTAATTGTAGCATCACAATTTAAGACAAAAAAATGACAGACTATTAATAAAACCAACTTAAACCATGAACATGCAAACAAAGCAGTAAATTAATAACAAACAAAAAAGTAAATTCAAAATAAACAAATAAAAAAAGAATCATGGTAATTCCCCTTCAGGAACTCGAGCTGCGTCGAAATGCTACGTGAAACGCCTCCAGCGTGACCACGCTCTGAATCATATGTGTAATCAGTCCAATGGATGGGCGAGACGTCACGGGCGGGGTGACATAGCGACCAGAAAGTATAAAAGCACGTGCGGTGAAACCGGCGTCAGCTTTTCTGTCATTCAGCAAAGCGCTCTGTGTGTGTCAGTCATATATATTGTTGTCTGTCCCAGTATCATTCTTGATTTACCAATACGAGTGTAGACAAAACATACGGCAAGAGTGGGCAGTATCTCAGGCTGTGTTCTTCCCTGCCAGCGCTACATTTCTGGTGGGGATACACACAGTTTGTATGTTGTCTGCTAAAAGTGGGAGCAAAACACGCAGAGTCAGCTGACTGCCCGCATTGAGAGCGTTTGTCACTGCGTATGCTTGCTCTCCGAGGGCTCTCTTTGAGGAGGGAGTCTTCACCGACGTTTCTCGCGGCGCCGGCCCCGCTTTCGCCGAGGCGGAGCGGCGGCTGTGCTTGTGGGTTTCGCGTATGCACAACTTGCTTCACTCCTGAAGCTGACGCCGGTTTCACCGCATGTGCTTTTAAGCTTCCTGGTCTCTACTTCACCCCGCCCGTGACGTCTCGCCCATCCATTGGACTGATTCAGTGATTCAGAGCGTGGTCACGCTGAAGGCATTCCCGTAGCGTTTCGACGCAGCGTCTCGTTCCCTTCGGGGAACCATGGTTACATACGTAACCTGGAGACGTTTTCATACATGGAATGCATTATTTTTATTAAAAGATTAAACAAGTTACTTTTTAAAAAATCATGCATATTATAAATTTTTTTTTTTTTTTTTTTTAAGAAATGAAACGATGTTTAATAGATAAGACCTTAGAGCCCTTTGAAGCTGCATAGAAACTGCAATGTGAACCTTCAACCCATTGCCAGCAATTTAAGTCCAATACATGGAGAAAAATCCTGGAATGTTTTACTCAAAAACCTTAATTTCTTTGTGACTGAAGAAAGAAAGACATGAACATCTTGGA
This sequence comes from Sinocyclocheilus anophthalmus, assembly GCA_018155175.1. Lineage (NCBI taxonomy): Eukaryota > Metazoa > Chordata > Actinopteri > Cypriniformes > Cyprinidae > Sinocyclocheilus > Sinocyclocheilus anophthalmus. The sequence continues at coordinate 185,085 of JADLZN010004347.1, forward strand.
TGACATGGGGGTGAGTAAATTATCAGGAAATTTTTGTTCTGGAAGTGAAGTAATCCTTTAATCTGGCAAAGTATTTACACTGCCTCCCAGATTATAAAATGCTCACAAACACAAAACTACAGTACATGCAATACACACTTGCTGAATTATTTTTTATGTCAGTGTCAGAGCAATCTGGCAGATGCTGAATGGCCATAAGGTAACTTATATGCACAAACAAACACATTAATCTAACTAATGCATCAAATAGATTTATGTAAAAACAACATAACCAACTGTAGAATGCAAATGATCCCACCAGTTCCATTTTAACAGTACAGATCTAACAGTGATTAAATAGTAATTATAGCAATAGCATGTATATGTAACCCTACAGAGCACAATCATTATAGAAACACGATTATTATAATTGACCTTCATTATCAAGAAAATAATCCTGGGCACTTGGGAATAAACCTAGGCAGAGGGAAATATAATGCCAAAGGTAATAAAATTAAACTATTGTTACACTGTGTTGTTCCTCATGCCTGGTTTTGTCCTACTGGTTAGTCTGTTAAGTTAAGAAACTACACAAACAGACGTGAGCTCAAGGCCAACACAAGGTCCAGTTAAACATATCAAAATCTTTGTCTGCAGTAACAAACCTCAGTACTCAAGGACATCATAGAGTTATCTTCAAATGCATTTGCCAATAAATATTATTATTAATAAATAATATTATTTGTGACACACCAAAATTTCAGCACAACAACATAACACCCTGAACAGCGTAAACAGTCCAATTACACAATTACCCAAATTGAATTACTGAAACTTTATTTTAAAGGGGTCATATGATGCAATTTCAAGTTTTCCTTTCTCTTTGGAGTGTTACAAGCTCTTAGTGCATAAAGAACATCTGTAATGATGCAAAGACTAAAGTCTCAACCCCAAAGAGATATTCTTTATAAAGTTAAGCATCAATCCACGCTCTCCTAAAACGCCTCGTTTAAACACGCCCCACATATCTACATCACTATGTGGAAAAATTTGGATAACACCGCCCAAATGTTTAGGCAAAGAAAGAAGGAGTAACTTTGATTCTCGCTGTATTGTTGCCGCCGCCATGTTGTAGAGACGCTGTGTTTCGTTGTGAAAGCGAAACTACTTTGTTTGGCCTTCCAAAAGAGGACACAACTAGAAATCAGAGGTTAAGTTGTATTTACAACACTGTTCCAGAACAGTTCACCCAAAATATTCAGATGTGGTAGGGCACATTTTACGGAGGACTGTTTTCTGAACCTGGGAGAGTAGCCTACAATGCCGGCAGTTCTGACTCACATAAGTAAGTTTTAATTTAAAGGATTTGCCACTGAAGATTCAAACACGAGTTTTGAGCAGTGAAGAGTAGCGATTGTTGTTTGTCATTTCTCCAATCACAAATGCAGACATGGTTTTATGTTTACGCGGCAAGATATGCAACGCAACGTGTAAAAAGACAATATAAGTAATTATAATCAGTAATTATATCCCCACTGGATGCAACAAATGTCTCGTTTGTAATGGGTTTTTATTGGTTTTGTCTTGTCATGACCGGGACACGGCATCCCATTATGGTAAGGGCGCGTAACATTTCCGTCTCACGCTTGAGGTAGTCGGCCAATCACAACACACTGAATAGCTGGCCAATCACAGCAAACCTCACTTTTCAGACCGATGAGCTTAGTAAAAATCGACACGTTTCAGAAAGGCGGGGCATAGAGGAGCAACAGTAATGTACAGTACACTCTTAAAAATAAAGGTGCTTCAAAAGGTTCTTCACAGCGATGCCATAGAAGAACCATTTCTGGTTCCACAAAGAACCATTCAGTCAAAGGTTCTTTAAAGAACCATCTCTTTCTTACCTTTTTGTAATTTGAAGAACCTTCTTTTGCCACAAAGAACATTTGTGAAACAGAAATGTTCCTCAGATGTTAAAGGTTCTTTATGGAACCATTTAGACAAAAAGGTTCTTCTATGGCATCGTGAAGCACCTTAATTTTTAAGAGTGTATGTGGAAAATAATGTGTTTTTTGAACCTTAAACCGCATAAACACATTGCATTACACCAAATAATGTTATTTTTAGCAACGTCATATGACCGTTTTGGGTTTTGGCTAAATAAAACTTTAATTTTGTTTTTGGTATTTCAGTAAAAAAATGGTGCATCACTAGTTATTATTCAGGTTCATACAGACATATTAACTTGATAGTAGTTGAACTGAAAGACAAAACCCATGAGGAAATGCTGAGAATGCAACATGTATGAACTGACATCTTGCAACATCTTATGAATTGACATTTGACACATTTCGAATTCAGAAACACACAAAATCTAACTTGTTTAGGAAATGTTTCAGGCCTAAAGGTTTCCCATTTAAAATGATACTAAAGAGTGCATGAAAAAGTGGGACATAAAAGTAGCAAAGAAAAGTTTAAAAAGTCATTTTCTGTTCAAAACAGAAAGAAAAAGTATTTTGTCAATTCAACAAAGTTTTCACAAAGATTTTGAGTTATATAACATGGGATGAGAAAAAAGTATTTGGGTTATTCTATCTATTCAAATCTTTCTGACTTCTGTAACATCTGCAGTGGTAATTCATTCCGCAAACTTGAAAAACGTTTGAAAAACAAATTCATGTTCACCTGTGCAGATTTGATTGGTCTGCATCTCGAGCAAAAAGCAGTGCGCTGTGTTCTGCCTGAAATAAATTTTGGTGTACAGCCTTCCTGAAAGGTAAACGATGCAGTAAAGGAAAACAGTCCTGTGGATTCCATCCCTTCGGCTGACAGAAGAAGATAATGTATTTTAGATAGAGCTTATACACTGGACCGTGCCGCTGTCCATCAGTCGATCACTGCCTCGAGTCGATATCCCAGAGAGCCTCAGACATGTTTTTTAAAGAGGTGCATGGGGGGTTGAATTTGCTGTATGCAAGGGCCTGAAACTGGCATGCTTGGAGACCTGGATGGATTCTACAGTTAATTAAGATAAAACGATTCAATTCAGCAAAGATTGAGTTGCGATTGAGCCCAAGCTGCTCATGGTGGTTGCTCTGATTAAGAGCCAGAAAATACATTTGCTGAGATTTTGATGCGAGACAATATTCCCGTTTTCAATTACACACACGAACAACCCCCTAACTACCAACACTGACTCATTTGCATGATTGAAACATAATTACAGCAAGATGAAAAGATGCCTTTGTTTTGTTTGGTGCTACAATTGTGTTTAATTGTTTCTGCTGTTTGTTTTTGCTTTGTTTGCTTGCTTGTTTTTTCATCCAAATATCAGCGAATGCACTCGTACCAATCGATCTCAGGGTCAATGAATAAGGATGAGCTAATTTTTCACATGTGGGATATAAAAGTCCATCTGTTAATGACGTTCTCATTGTAGTAGCACAAAAAAATTACTTTTAACTATCCACCTTTAACTATCATATACTATGCTGACAAAGCTGTTAACAGTAATACGTTTTATCATTCCTGCAGAGGAAAAATGTAAGCCTGACGCAGGATCCTCCATGGGAAAAATCAATGGCAAGAATAACACACACAATCTGCGCAACAATAAGGAAACTAGATGTTCTCTGTCACCATGTCAGAAACCTCTAATGGCATCTCACAGCTGTTCTTTTTCTTGTGTTGACAGCCGCTGCTTGGCACCATTAACAACTTACTGACGGGCCTCGCTACTCGCCAACCCGTTGATGATTTCACAAGAGCGTGAAAACTGTAATCAATGATAATAATGCTCAATCATTTGCTAAAGCCTTATTAACACCAGTCCCAAACGATGTGACTCACTCTATAATATTGAATTGCATTTAGATTTATGCTCAATGCATCTGTAATTCACTGCCCGTTTCATGACAGCACTCACTCATGACTCATTCCCTCCCACTTTGAGTGACAGTTTGCTGAGCTGCATCCTTCCTGTCTTTCTCACACCGTGGGGCCACTGCATTGGGCCCTTGTCCCTCGGGGACTACATTTCAGCTTCTCTTCCCTCCTTATCCTCCTCTCTCGGCTACCTGATCCATTTCAGTGCCTTTGGTGGCCTTTTCACTGCTAACAGAGTCAGTGTAGATGTCTTCACAAAACAAAACAAACATACTTTCAACACCTGCGCTGATTCTAAATGTCAACGGCATGTCAGCTATCACCATTCATCATCTAGAGGACGTTGCATGGTGTACTCAATGTTTAGCTCCTATCCATAGCTGTCAATTCTTCTGTAGTGTACCAAACAATCAACAATTAAAGATTATTAATGGTCGGTCTAAATCTTTTCTCTATAAAAAACACCAATTACACTTGTATTGTATTACAAACCAATGCCAGGCATGCTCTATTTACAGCATAAGGAAAATGCAAGAAGTATGGGTGCAAAAATAGAAAACAGTTTAAATCTACCTGAACATGAATGCTGAGAAGATACGCAAAGCACATGCTATGGGATTCATAAATAGGCATAGCAATGAAAATCAATAAACATAACCAAAGTTACTACTTAGCATATGCACACACAAAGTGCACATAAAAAGTTAAAAAACCAAAAATATATAAAAAAAGATATATAAATATAATTAAAGAGAACATCATCTGAAGAACATATATTATATGTTACTCATATCAGATGCATCTCTAAATCCCCTTGTCAAAAAGAAGATTGCTGTGTTCAATGATTGTATGAATCATGGTATTTCGATATATGTTTACAGATTACACTATTACCATATTCATTTACATGGTACTCCAAACAACATGCCTAAAAATATGGTAATGCCATAGCACATTTAGTAAGTGTAATGCTAATGTTCAGATCGGAAATGTCTTTACCTGCAGAGTCAAAGAGGTGCACATGCACGTGTTGAAATGTATAAATATCTTCTTCATGCAATAGGACGCTTTTGCAGGTACTGGTATAAGTAATGGGCCTCGTGCCTCAGCTTTATAAATCAGCGCTACGTAAGAGATGTTGTGGCCTACACTGTAAAAAATTGATTGTCAAATTAACAGTAACTTACTGGCAACAATTATCCAGTAGTTGCTGTATTTCATTCAACAGTAAAATTACTGTAACACTAACTACAGTACTGTTTAGCTTACTGTAAAATTGAATACAACATTTTACTGTATTTTTTTATCATGTCAAAGTACAGTATTACACTGTTGATTTTTAATACTGTATAGTATTATACAGTTATGAAATGTTAATTTAATTTATTTTATAGTGCTACTGTATAACCTTTATAATTTGTAGAAAACCTGTAAAATTGCTATTTCAACTGTTGATGAAAAATAGGAAAAAGAACAATTGAAGCTTTAACTGCACAAAAACAATTTATTTAAAATTTTTAAACAATACATTAGTAAACAATAATGATATATAACAATAAAAATCTGTTTTAAAACAAGACTAACTAACAATTTATAATTAATCATTAAAATCACAGAACAATACATTAGTAATAATAATAGCATATAATACAACAATAAAATGTTTTAAAAAACAAGACTAACTAACAATTTATAATTAATCATTAAAAACACAGAACAATACATTAGGAATAATAATAGCATATAATGCAACAATAAAATATGTTTTTAAACACGAATAATTAACAATTTAAAAAATATTTTAAATCAGTGAACAATTCATGCAAAAATTAACAGGTAAAATACAAACTTACATAACACAGTAGAACAAAGAAAGAAGTTGAACAAAGAAAGAAGGTGAGGATGAAGGCCAGGTGAGGAGGGCTGGTGTTATGTGGGGAAAAAGTCTCACTTCTGATAATCCTGCAAGAAATGATAAACACAAATCAATCATTGAGGCCAAACATACAACTAATCATCAAAAAACTCACATTATCAACACCTTTAAATGATGGGCAAAAGCTTGTGCATATGGCCCCGCAGAGACTGAAATTGTACTTTTTTTTAAATTAATAATTGCAACGTCAAAGAGTCAACATACATAAATTGTACATTTTGGTGGGTGAATAGACAAGGAATATACTGTGACAGTTGTGTGGATACATGGAATTCAGTTTTTTTTTTTTTTTTTTTTTTTTTTACAATGTACACCAACTGCAGGAAAACCCAATAGAGGAAAATCCATGTACTGCATAAAAAAAAAAATTAATCTTCATAGAATAAAACCCACACATATATTTTATAATATACAGTGCCGCTTGAAAGTATGGGAACCCCTTGCAGAATCTGTGAAAATGTGAAACATTTTAACAAAATAAGAGAGATCATTCAAAATGCATGTCATTTGTTAGTTATACGTCCTGGGTAAGATATGTTATGTGAAAGATGTTTACATTAAGTCCACAAGACAAAAAATAGCTGAATTTATTAAAATGACCCCGTTCAAAAGTTTTGATTCTTAATACTGTGTGTGGGTGTCAGGATGATCTACGACAGGTTTTTTGTTTGTTTGTGATGGTGTTCATGAGTCCTTGTTGTTCTGAAACAGTTAAAACTGAGCTATGTTATCAGAAAATCCTCCAGGTCCTGCGATCTCAGTTTTTCCAGCATCTTTTGCCTATTGAACCCTTTCCAGCGTGAGGGGGGGGGTCGTATGATTTGAGATCCATCTTTTCACACTGAGGACAACTTAGGGACTCATACACAACTATTAAAAAAGGTTCAAACATTCACTGATGCTCCAGAAGGAAACACGATACATTAAGAGCCATTCGAAGATCAAGGTAAATTGTACTTAATCTGTCTTCCGGGAAACATGTAAGTATCTTCTTTAGATTCTGAAGGGCAGTACTAAATAAAAATAATTGATATTTAAACAAAATAAGAAAAATTTGGACATCTTCATCCTGTTGGCTCTTAATGCATCGTGTTTCCTTTTGGAGCATCAGTGAATGTTTGAACCTTCTTTAATAGTTGCATACGAGTCCCTCAGTTGTCCTCAGTGTGAAAAGATGGATCTCAAAAAATCATACAGTCACTGCTGGAAAGGGTTCAAATAGGCAGACAATGCTGGAAAGCTGAAGAATAGGCAGGACCTGGAGGATTTTCTGAAGAACAGTGGGTAGTTTAACTGTTCAGGACAAACAAAGGACTCATGAACAACTATCACAAAAAAAAAACAGCTATGGATTATCCAGGTAACAACACAGTATTAAGAATCAAACTTTTGAATTTTTTAAACTTTTGGTCATTTGTAAGTAAATTCAGCTATTTTTGTCTGTGGACTAATGTAACATACTTATGTAAAATATCTTATTTTTTTTTTTTTTGCTAAGGGACGAGGACAAAATAAAAATAATTGTATGATCTCTCTTATTTTGTTAAAAATTCTCACATTTTCAGATTCTGCAAGGGGTTCACAAACTTTCAAGCGGCACTGTAAATGTATTAATCATCTATTTTCAGTAAGATTTACTAAATATAACATATTTTTGTCAATGTGTTTTTAACTTGAATCATGCCCAAAAGATACCCGTTTCTGGCAATTCACTCCTTGATTTGCTTCATAAATGCTCACATGATGACAAACGTGTTTATAATGCATTATTTTCAATGTACTTATTGTTAGTGTGGCCCTTAAAGGATTAGTTCACTTTCAAAGAAAAGTACCCCAAGCTTTAATCACCCTCAAGCCTTACTAGGTGTATATGACTTTATTCTTTCAAACGAATCCAGTCAGAGTTATATAAAAAAAATGTCCTGGCTTTATAATGGCAGTGAATGGGACCAACGAGTGAAGAGGTATGAAGTTCTCTATCCACATTCATCCATCATAAAAAGTGCTCTACACGGCTCCGGGGGGTTAATAAAGGGCTTCTTATGCGAAGTGATGCGTTTGTGTAAAAAAATATCCATTTATAACAAGCTATGAAGTAAAATATCTAGCTTCCGCCAAACCACCTTCTGCATTCAACTTACAAAGTAAGTGTAAAACTCTAGCAGTTCAAAAAGCTTACACTACGTCCTACACCTTCCCTATTTAACTTACGGAAAAACCGTAACTGACGTGACGCCAGTTCCGTTTTTTTCGTAACTTGAATACGGAAGGCTGTCTGGCAGAAGCTAGATATTTTACTTCATAACTTGTTTAAATATGGATTTTTTTTTACACAAATGCATCGCTTCGCTTCAGAAGGCCTTTATTAATCCCACTGGAGCCGTGTGGAGTACGTTTATGATGGATGAATGTGGATAGAAGCAGTTTCTTCAGCTATTATAAAACTTGGATTCGTCAGGATATTAATTAATATATCTCCGACTGTGTTCATCAGAAAGAAGAAAGTCTAGGATGGCTTGAGGTGAACTAATTCTTTAAAAGTATGTGTAAAAGTAAAGTAAATTTGAAAAGTTTGTGGAAGTGAAATTACATCCCTGAACATGGCAGCTTATATCAATGCATCTGTGAGACCTGTTGACATCTGGTTTGCGCTTTGAGTGGTTGCGATACATGTGAGCCTGAAGGGCAGTGCCAGTCCTAAAGCTACAAGGGCATGTGACAAGCCCACAAGAAAATCTAAAGTTGGCAAAATTCCTGTGTTCTTTGATACATGCCTGACGAATACAGTAATAGTTTCCACAGAGAAACCACACCGTTTACAATTCACCAATCGTCAAGATGGATAGGTCTTCTTAAACTGCACAGCTCACACCTGTGGACAAAAGAGAACAAACAGTTAAAATACAGTCAAAACGGTGGCCAACTAATGTTCAATACAAATATTCAAAGCCTAACTTTAAGCTCCAAATAAAAGTAGACTAAAAGTAGTTTTGAATGATCCTCTCTTTTTTTGAATGACCTTAAATGACAGGCTATTTTAAGCAATTGTCGTTTTTTTAAGAAATACAGAAGTTTTAAGAAGTTCTGCTCAGTATAAAATCTATTAATTTACGATCACACTATTGGGAAACTGAACGCGCAAGGTCCTGGCAGATCGCCAGTCAGGTCCTCACAGACGTGTAAAAACTAATCTGATTTACAAGAAAATAAGCGCGCGTGAATTGATTAGAGGAATCAAAATTTTAATTTTATAACAAGTAACGTATCCGAATCCTAACCTATTTCAGGATACACTGATCGATTTTCAATCTCCAAACCTATGATATATAAAACAATGAACGCACCAGCGCTTCCACCGACATAAAATGGTTAAATAACGAATTATTAGTTCATTCTGACCGTAAGAGGCTACATATACGATCTAGGTTTATTAAATCACATTTACTAATCAAGTATTTTAAGTTATTAACAGGAAGGAAATCCGCTTCTAACTTAGTCAGACGTTACAGAACATCAACGCTGCGGGCAGTTCTTCTAAACTAACATTAACGCTATTAACGTTACTGACATTTTGGTTTGCATAAATAAATAAAGATTTTTCACTTACAAGATATTTATGGCGAACTTTACAGACAGCGACGTGTGGCGAAGGCACCCTCAAAGTTTCTCAGAGAGCTGAAAGATTTCTTCACAAAATGGCAGTTTGTGGTTGTTTTTCGCGGTCATTTTGTATTACTGTATTTAAATTTACAGTAACATGTCACAAACTACATTGAAAGAGTATTGTACACAGCTTATACACTAGTAAAATGTTGAGCATAAACCTTGAATATCGAAATCGCGTTCAGCTATTCTAAACTAACATTAAATCTATTAGCTAGAATGTCTGTATGCATGAAAATATTAATATGTATTACTCACCAGATGAAGCACGTTTCCAGGTCGCAGAGAAGACACGATGTTGCCGACATTACAAGAAAAACTATTTCAAATGAGCTCTCATGCACCCCCCACTGACAGAAATTAAAGGGATAGTTCACCCAAAAATGAAAATTCTGTCATTAATCACTCACTCTCATGTCGTTCCACCCTGGATGAGTGGCTTATGTGGTGACCATAAACAGAAGATATTTGAGATTGCTGGTAATCAAACAGTTGGTGGTTGCCATTGACATCCATAGTATTTTTTTCCCTACTATGGAAGTCAATGGGAACCACCAACTGTTTGATTACCAGCAATCTTCAAAATATCTTCTTTTATGAAGAAAGTCCTGAATTTTTTGTATGTAGGAATAGCAATTTTGCATGCGAAATTCTGTGTGGTGTTTTTCGGGTCAATTTGCACTGCTGTATTTAGATTTACAGTAACTGATAATTTCCCAGAATGCATTGAAAATCTACAGTAACATACTGTCAACCGTGTACACAGTACTCAACTGTTGAGAATACAATATAATACTGTGAAAACAACCAAATCTACAGTAACACACTGTACACAGCTTATACAGCAAGAAACTGTTGAGATAAACAGTATAATACTGTGTAAACAACAGAAATCATTTACAGTGTATGGTATCAACCTGTCCCATCTTTTGTATGTTTTGCTTATGTTTATCTGGCTCTTCCTTGCAGCTGTCTTTGGTTTTTATTAACATGTAAATGTAATGTATAGTTTATGGATAAACTTGCTGCTTTGTTTGTTTATTATAACATTCTGAAATTAACCAGATAGACAGGCGAGAGGATAAAAATGAAGACATATAAGGCCAAAGATTTTTTTCAGTACAAAAAAATTAACATGGTGAGAAATTAATTAAATAATTATTAGCTACTCTGATCAATTTTGAACTTCTGAACCCCCGTTACAGATAGAACAGCATTACCATCTGTTCTAAGATGAGATATGATTCTGAACAAAATATGAACAGGAATAGCTCACCCTCACAAAGTAAATGACAAGGGTACTCATAAGAATAGTGTCAGACTTTTGGACCCGTTTTGCCCCCATAGTTCTTCCTGTGTTTCCTTATATGGTCTTTTTCCTGTTCTTGTTTAGTTTGATTGCCTTATGATTCCTTGCACCTGATTTCCTTATTATCCTGTGTATATTAGTTCCTGTCTGTTCCTTAGTTCTTCGTCGGGTCAACTTGTTGTGAACATCATCCTTGTGTTCTGTGTCTCCATGTTGGATTACTAAAGACGCTCGTTTTGTGAAATCTCCACGTCTCCTCGTTTCCTCATTCCCGTGCTCCAGCGTATTGTGACAAATAGTCCATACACTGTCGACTGTATTCCAAGTTTTTTATGCTCATACCATTCAAAAATTTGACATTGGTAGATTTAAAATGTTTTTCATAAAAGTCTCTTATGTCCACCAAGATTACATTTATTTAATTATAATATAATTATTAAACTTAAAGTTTTAATGTAATTAAATATATTTTATTCCTGTGATGGCAAAACTGAATTCTAAACAGCAAATACAGTTTTCAGTGTCACATGATGCTGCATTTGGTGCTCAAGTAACATTTATTATTATCATAAAATTTGAAAACAGTTGTGCTGCTTAATTTTTCTGGAAACCATAATACATTTATGGGGATTTTTTTTATAAACGGCATTTATTTGAAATATTTTTTGTAAAAGTTTTTAATGTCACTTTTGACCAGTTTAATGTGTTATTGATGCATTCACAGATATATGACAGATTTGTGTGAGGAACAAACTGAAATGGCAAATGAGGCATTCCTCTACGGGGCGCGTGGCAGCTCAGAAAGCTAAATCCATTGATCCATTGATTACTTCAGTAAAAATTACTTATCGATGGAAGGGAGTTATTTACACCTGATAATGTTCAAATTGTAATAGCCTTGAATGAAAAACCCCAATTACATTTTGAAGAATATGTTATTTAAAAATTATCATACCATTTAATCTTCTGCTTTTTCATTTCTAAGGTCATGACATGCTCGAGAACCAATTACGTTTGTGTGCACTTTGCTATGCTGATTTTATGCTGGGCTGTTTAACAGCTCCCTCTGTATCATTATATAATATGTATATATTTTTTGTTATATTGATTAATTGATCTTGTTTTGATATAAATAGTAGTTTAACAAGCAAAGGTGCTAAATAATGTACACTTTTTTTAGTAGCAGAACTGCAAGCTGGTCATGTTCGTGCCCCCATGAGCAGGAGAAGAAACAGCTTTTGTCTAGATTTCCTGTGAGTGATCATCACTTTAAATATATTTGTCAGAAATATTATTTATTTTGTTGTGTGCAAAAACAGTTTATTACGGCAAAACGTCTCAGGTTTCTTATGTAACCATGGTTCTCTGAGTAGGGAACGAGACACTGCGTCCTCTAGGGGTCGCTATGGGGAACGCCTCGTCGTGACCCGTGTCTGAAGCATACATTGAAAAAACACCAACTCGTTGGCCGGCGACAGCCATGACGTCACTACCGGTGCGACTACAGTATAAATCGGTGCCGGGAGCTACACATCATTCACTCCTTCGTCTGAAGCTTGCGTCCGCAGCATAGCAAGAAACCTGAGACGCAGCGTCTCGTTCCCTTCGGGGAACCATGGTTACATCCGTAACCTGAGACGTTCCCTTTCAGGGGAACTTCGAAACTTGCGTCCTCTAGGGGTCGTTATGGGGAACGGTATAACCACGCCACCATGCTGAGGGGAGTGCAAGCCAGAACCATGGCGAGCACTAAGTACCAACTCTACCATATTGCTATGGGAGTCGCCCCTGGGACGTTTAGACGGCTGTCAGTGACGTTATTCCCTACGGCCAAAGGCCTAGGCTACATACCCCAAAATACTTACCTGTTAGGGCCAGACTCCTGGGCCCGGGGTAGAGCTCAAGGCTTGGAATCAGAAACAGATTCCTTTAAGGGAATACGACCAAGAGCCTAGAATCATACTAGTCTTGGCCTGTCACACAGGGGCTACCGCAAGTTTGTCTTTGCATGTGTGTGAAGGAACTGTCTCAACAGACCCTTAGTAGCAACACCCTGTTAAGTAGGTATCCAGAGGATACATAGGAGGAGTGGTGCCCAAGGCAGAACCGGGGTTTTAAACCACTCAAAAAGAGCACGAAGTCTTGCGCGTAGCTCTTACCATACAGGATTTTAGAAAAGTGGGAAAAGCATAACATGCACACTTACCAACTATGTGGATTTTAGAAAAGTGCGCAAAGCATAACGTGCACACATACCAGCTATGTGGATTTTAGAAATTGGGCAAAGCATAACGTGCACACACTTTAATACCGTTCTAGGGGTTCTCGTGGCATCCTGAAAAGGCAGCCTATAGATAAAATAGCGTATCCCCAGACGCTATATATACAGCTATAATGCTGGAGTGGCTAGCAGTAAAACTGTAGCTGAGGGAGCAAACATCCAGATCTCAATTGAGAGGGAACTCAACCTACAGCATGTTCCCATGGTGGAACAGCTAGCAGTTATTCAACTGAGGGAGCAACACACTCAGTTCTCAAACCGAGACGGGGCTCGACCTGCAGCATGTTCCAAACTGGAACAGCTAGCAATAGTTTACTTAGCTGTGAGAGCGACACACCTAATTCTCAGTCGAGAAGGGGGCTCGACCTACAGCATGTTCCAATGCAGGAACGCTAGCAGTAGTTTACCTTGGCTGAGGGAGCACAAACCCAGCTCTCAACGAGAGGGGGCTCGAACTGCAGCATGATTGAAAAATCAGAGGGGGAAGCATACTGCCGTCTAGCCAGACTCTCATCCCAGGTAACCCTTTGATAAAAGGGGAACACTGCTAAACACTACCACGAGAACACCCCATGGATCGAGGAATCCAACTCCTCAGAGAGAATTAACGCTCGAAAGAAACATCATACTCACAATAACCCTCAATGGTGAGGGGGGGTGATGCTGCAAGAGGATATCCTGGTGATCGGGAAAACCCCTCAGGGCGACCAGGATACGGTAGACCAGTCAGGGTAGCATGAAAACGTAACCCCAGCCCGGACGTCCAGGAAATTTTTGCAGTGACACCGGGGGCCTGATAAACACAAAACTCCCGCAGAAGCCTGTGTTATGGCCGCAGGATCCAGGAAGTATGAAGCCGAAACCTTACTTACCTTCTGGACATATCTCGACGAGTGAAATAAACGCTGCAAGTCGAGCACCCGGTTTCTGAAACCAGCACGGGAAACACTGCAAAGAAACTAGCACAAGGGTACACACAACCACCAGTTTCATAGCACATACATATATTTATATACATATATTAGACATGGATCGAACTCACCCACCATGGTTCCCGCATCAGAGCTCTGTCCGAAGAAGCCTCTAGACCGGACCATCAGTAAGGTGGTTACTATGATTAACCATAGAACCACCCAAAACATCATAGTTCCAGAAGGAGACTGTTATGCAGGAGATATGGTGGTTACAGGGGAATTAGGAAGGGGAAGAAAAGGGTAGATGTTACACCCCCTGAGAGAAAGAGTGGATACCTAAGTATTACTCTGATCCGGACGAAAGCGCTGACGCCTTGTCTGGATCACATCCCTCAGGTCTTGCCTACCTCCCTTCGACCCACGATACTTCCTACCCCTACCCGCAGGCGGAGGAGGAGCGCGAGTCGCGACACTAGCCTTCTGTGCTCGTCTCTGATCCTCAAATCGAGACGGGCCAGGACCCCTGGGTTGTTCGGGCTCAGACCTGGACCTTCGTGGAATGAAGGTTTTGAAGGCCGCTGAGCGCGCCTTCGCCTCCCCGAACTTCTTGATCACCATCTCAACGGAGGTACCAAAAAGTTCTGAGGGCGAAACCGGGGCATCGAGAAGAAAACCCCTTTCTTTCTTCCCGATGTCTGCCAGGTTTACCCACAGCTGCCTCTCCGTTACTACCATCGCTGCCATAGATCTGCCCATGGCAGAGGCAGCCTGCTTAGTAGCACGAAGAGCAAGATCCGTGGTGCGGCGTAACTCAGCCATCTCATCAGAAGAAAGGCCCTCGCCTTTATCCAGGTCTTTCAGCAGATCAGCCTGGTATGCTTGGAGCACCGCCATCGTGTGCAGTGAAGCAACAGCCTGACCTGCTGCTGCGTATGCCTTGCCATTCATTTTAGATGTAGCTTGAAGAGGCATGGATGGCAAGGAGGGAGTTTTGAGAGATGATGTCTCTCCCATAGAGAGATAGCTAGCTAGCGTCTCTTCTACAGGGGCATTCTCTCATAGCCGTTTTCGCGCACCGCCTCGATATTCGCATAACTGGTATGCTGAAACCGATGGATGCGTGAGGAAAACGGCTTCTTCCATTCCTTCTCGATCTCAGTATGGAGATCAGGAAGGAAAGGAAGACTCACCTGAGCTGGAGGGTTATGGCCAGAAAGATAACGTTCGTCGAGACGACCTCGCGACGCCACTTCCTTAGTCCGCTTCCATGGCAAGTCAAGCCTCACCGTGGCACGTTCCATAACCTCCAACAGCTCATCATACACAGGGCAGGAGGAAATGGAAAGGCTCAGCCTCCGCTTCTTTGCCCTCCTCAGACATTTCCAGCTTTTCCTGGACTGAACCCAGCAGAGCACTGGCCCCTGGATCAGATGATGTTAAAGAGAGAACATCATCCTCCAGTGGCTGTCTCTCGCCCCCCGCCGATGAGCGCGAGAAGGAAAGCCCCTCTCTAAACTCATCGGCCAGGTCCACCTGAGATCCCCACGAGCTCATTCTCCTCCGTGCCTCAGCAGCGGAGGGTCCTGAACCGCGGGAAGCAGATGGCTGCCCCTCTTTACTTGAAAAGAGAGACAAACGAGAACGGAGCTTTTTCATTGGAAAAAACTCGTAATGCACGCAGATTGCCCCCTCGAGGGCATTGTGTGCGTGCTCTTCGCCCAAACAAATAACGCATAGATTGTGTGTGTCATCGGATGTTAAACAATGTCAACACGGATGCACACATCCTTAATTGCTTTGCTAGTGCTCGCCATAATGAATAGATAGCTCTTACTTTTTCCTTGAAAATGCACGCTTCAAACAGAACAGTCCATGAAGACGAAGAAGAGAATGATGTGTAGCTCCCGGCACCGATTTATACTGTAGTCGCACCGGTAGTGACGTCATGGCTGTCGCCGGCCAACGAGTTGGTGTTTTTTCAATGTATGCTTCAGACACGGGTCACGACGAGGCGTTCCCCATAGCGACCCTAGAGGACGCAGTTCGAAGTTCCCATGAAAGGGAACATTTGCTAAACAGCACCTGAGGTTAGCTTTATATCACACCAGAAAATTATATCTGGTAGTCAAATATCTAATCTATTTTTCCACCTTGAAATTACAGAAACAAATGCCAGTGGAGAATACCAAGAAGTAAAGGATAACCGCAACTTGATTAACATATAGATGCCAAAACCATAATTTATAAGCTTATTAGATGTTGCCATCACATTCATTTCTGTACATTAAGAGGCTTATAACATGGATGGTCAATCTGCACTAGATGAAAATTTCATTTGACAAATTTAAATTGAAGCAGATTAATCAGATTAGTATGTAAAATTTGTTGAGAAATCAATGACAACAGAATGAGAAGAAAGAGTTATTCTTAGATGTGTTGAACATCTCAATTCAATACAACCTCCTGTAACAAAAATAATGGTTCGTTTAGCTTTCCATCAGTGGTGTATAAAGTACCTGAAAGCCATACTCAAGTAAAAGTACAGACTTTGGTAGAAGTTGAAGTCACCGTTTAGAATATTACTTGAGTAAAAGTCTTAAAGTGTGTGATATGTGTTGTACTTAAGTACGAAAAGTATTTTTTCAATCTTAAATGTACTTAGTATTGAAAGTAAAAGTACAAGTAAATGCAAAATGGAAAAGAAGCAAATAAATAATATATATATATATAAAATGTTCATACACAGCTTGAGTAGCAATATTGTGTTCAGTTTTAACTCTTTCTTCCATTTTGTATTTTTGGGTAAGAATAAGAAGCACTTAATCCTGCATAAGTGTCTTTCATTCCGAACATAAGAAAAAATTTGGAATCTGCATCTGAATTAGCATTTAGATGTATTACACAGTTAGTATCTCCGAGGGGACATGATGGATGTTCATTTAAAAATTATGTTAGTAACAAGGTTCGGGAGGAGCAGTCAGATACTAGCCTAATTAAACACAGGTGGAGTGCACTAAGTAATCAACACATGATCTAAGGCAGCGGACTAACTCTATCATGACGGTTATCAGCATTTGGTTTGCACCTTTTGCCATTATATCGCAGACTCACACGCTCTCCACGACGCCGAGGCTTAACCTCGCCTCTAGAGGCGTCACTTCCATTTTTCCCGACATCTTTTTAGGGCTCCCGTTGAGCATTGGCTCGAGCCCTCCCGACTGGGCGCCCCAAACCATGTAGTCCAATACCAACAGCCGGTAGGGCCTACCCTTCCAACACATAAATTGCTCACCCCGGAGTACGTAGGCTATTCCGGCTTGCCAACCAGGCGACTTCTCAAAACATCAGCCCCCGCCAGTTCTCAGTGCTTATTTTGGGGGGGTTCTTCAGTCTGGCGGCTGTCCTTTGCTCAATTGCTTTTTGGGGGGTACTCTAGGTTCGGGCCACTCCCGAGCTCAGAGCCCTTCCCCGGACAGCACGCCAAATATGCATTACCATACTTCAGCTAATTATATGTAAGCGTGAACTCGTGAAACTGCAGTTACAGATGCATAAATAATGTTTTGGTTTTTAACATAAAACGTTGAATACTGATATTTGAAATTATTTAAATAATAAAAAGGTACTTTAAATGTTAAATTAAAACCGCCAGTAGGTGACAGGAAGTTACTGTTAATGAGTGAGTCATTGAGATTCAACCGATTCATTCAAACGACTGATTCATTCAGAAACAAACCATTTGACTATGTTAATAAGTGAATCACTGAATCATTTATTCAACCATTCAGTCAGTAAACACCATCCATTGCTCAGAGACGCAAAACAGTGCTGTGATCTTTGTTTGGAACTATTTTCGCTGGCAAAATTGAGCAAAAACAAGCAATATTATGTCTAAATTGTAAGTCACTTATTGCTTTACTGAAATTATTATTAAATGTGTTATCATGCTGATATCTGCAGAAAAAATGGTACTCTTTGTGTGATATAGATTAAGTTAACTTTATTAAATTACATAAATATAAAAAGCATACAGAAGCATTTTTGCCGTCTAAAATTTAGAATGCCTGGAATTTTGAGTTTTAATAAACTAATAAATCAATGTGTGTGTGTGATTTGGTGATATAGCCTAGGCTACTTGATCATATCAGATTGCACATCATTACAACAACACTTACCATATTATCGCAGAAGATACATTATATTGCACACTGTTGGCACAGCCATTTTGCGTATGATAACCGGTAAATTATATTTAATTATACGGAGGAAAAACTTGCTCACTACTCGGTATTCTGATGAACCGGAACTGCCTTTTATTTGCATATGTCCTTTTTTGGAAAACAGGTCACATGACATGAGCAGTGTGAGGGCACACCCAATACAAACGTTAACACCCCCACTTGCTCTCATACTGTACAATACTGTATATCATTATAACAACATAACATATGAATACAGTATTGCATCTCCCTTGTGTTGGATTTACATACCAAACATAAAACTTTTGAATTTTTCTAGTTTAAACTTTGTCACTGGTTTAGTCATGACATCAGCCACCATTTCTTCTGTGGGACAATACTCAACTGTCACTTTGCCATCACTGAGTACTGATCTAATGACATTATATTGTACATCGACATGCTTGCATCTTTGACGACACACTGGATTCTTTGATAGAGCAATGGCACCTTGGTTATCTTCAAAGATTTGTACAGGCATATATAGACAGTCATTTTCGATACTGTTCCAACAACTGTACAAGATACTGTACATTTTTTCTTGTGCAGTTACAGCCAG
Source organism: Sinocyclocheilus anophthalmus (assembly GCA_018155175.1). NCBI lineage: Eukaryota > Metazoa > Chordata > Actinopteri > Cypriniformes > Cyprinidae > Sinocyclocheilus > Sinocyclocheilus anophthalmus. Next base: position 203,849 of record JADLZN010004347.1, read on the forward strand.
TGCCATATACTCTGCTTCACATGTGGATAAAGCAAATGTGGACTGTTTCTTTGACTTCCAAGAGATCAGAGGACCATCTAGAGTAAGACTAAAACAGTTAGTTGTACTCTGTTGTACTCCTTCTGTCATCACTTTGTGTAATATGTACGGCGAATGGTTTAAATGAGTCCGGTAAACCTTTCAATATCATCGCAATTAAAAGTTCATCACTAAGCATCTCTTCTGCATTTCTTAGTGCTGTGATTGCGGTTTCTGCTTGAATAATATAGTCAGTTACACTTTCATTCGCCGTTTTTTGCAGGGAGGTTAACTCTGTGTACAGGCTTATTATTCGCCGCTTTCCATTACCAGCGTAGTAGGCCCTCAAAATCTGTTTTCCTACCGTCGTCCACGGCATCTCTCATGACAAGAGACAGACTTTTGTCATCTAGGTACTGAATAAGTTCAGCATATGCTTCCTCGTTTTTGTTGGCATCATCTTCATCACCACGCGCTGGGGGCTCTGATAACACCGTGTCTTTCAGTCCTAGTAAACGCATGTGGCCTAGAAATTTTGTTTCCCATAGTTCGTAGTTCTTTTCATCTCCGTCGAAATACAGTCTATTCCATCGGTTACCTGCTTCTCTCCTGGGCCCATAACCTGTTGGCACAGTCATTTTGCGTATGATAACCGGTAAATTATATTTAATTATACGGAGGGAAAACGTGCTCACTACTCGGTATTCTGATGAACCGGAACTGCCTTTTTATTTGCATATGTCCTTTTTTGGAAGACAGGTCACATGACATGAGCAGTGTGAGGGCACACCCAATACAAACTTTAACACACACCCAAGCCTCGACTTTAACTGGAAAAACGAAATTATCCGTGGTTGTTCGCCCACTTGTTGGCACATGAACAAAGGTGTTTTTAGGAGTCTAACTTGCAAGCGCCAGACCACTGATTCGTCAAACCTACTTTCCTGCAGTCCGTGTTCTTCTGACTTCTGACTATTTTGTAGTAAGTAACGAATATGCTTCGGGAAAATGTATCGGAGTAAAAGTATACATTTTAATTAGGAAATGTAGTGGAGTAAAAGTAAACTGAAATATAAAAACTCAAGTAAAGTACAGATATTCCCAAAATATACTTAAGTACTGTAACTAAATATTATTACTTTGTTACATTACACCACTGCTTATCATTTATTCCAAATGGAATTTATTCTGTGCTTTTGTCACTTGCAAAGGTAGTAAGATCGTTGGAAGCTCAGATACAGTTCAGCCTTTTTTCTGTGGCAAGCTGAATGCTCTTCTTGTCAATTCTCAAATGAGTTTGACTGTTTTGTCAAACTAGCAGAGCTGTTTTGAGACCCTTAAACAGAATATATCTCATCGTTCTTTCAGCTGTAATTTTCAATAAGGTACAAGTCACAGCAAACGTGAAAGGAATTGCACAGGAGCCTGAGTAGTCAAGGAATGTTGTAGTTTCTCTTTTTCTTTCAGGTCTAAAGCATTTGACTTCAATGCAGGAAGAAGCATGGTAACTATATAGCAATTAAGCCAAAATGCCACTTCATATCGCACAATCAAGGACAAGAGGCAATCACGCAAGGCAGGCTGTCCTCCACATCAGTTAGCATGCATAGAGACACGGCACCTTCTCTCCTCCGGCAACAACAAAATGTCCTCCTGAGGGGCCAAAGCACTGTGTTTATGGAGATTACATACAGTGGCAGAGAGAGCCCAATTACCTACAGCAAATGTACTGCGTGGAGCCAAAACCCACAGCAGCCCACATTGAAACAAAGTGATTTTACAGCTCAATTTTAATCTACAGGCTTTCGCCTGGTCTCTGGTTCCCCATGTGGGCCTTCTAAAATCTGATTTATCTTTACGCTTTAAAGCAGACCAGTGGCGGCACCAGCCCCGATGCTTAGTGATGCTTCTGAGGGTTCTCCAGTGATAGTGCAGGGTTTAATGAGGTGGTCTGAATACAGAGATGGTGCGCAATGGAAATACCGTGGTGGAAATTTTCGCAGGGTGGGTGAAAAGTTTTGATGGATCAAACCTTAAAAGGCTCAAGTGAGCCAGACTTGAAACCTTCCCTTCGTAGCAGTGCGAGAACAGGGGAAATAGTGAATAAATCAGTGTTTGCGAGTAGCTAACTAAAAGGAGGAAGGCTACTAAGCTTGCTTCCTCACTTTTCAGTAGTGTGACAGTAGTTGTTTATGAATTAACTTAGCTGAATTAGTCGTGCTCTCTTAAAATTCTCTTTATTTGTTTTAGTTTTACTTGGAAAGTTTAAGTAAAACGAACGATTCAAAGGAGTTAACTATAGTTTAACTGTGAGTAGCTTGACAAGCTAAAGCAGATTCCCCAACACTGAAATAAATTCCTGGTCATATTGAAGTCTGAGGGCTATTTTGGAGTAGGGATTGACTTTGTAAAAGGAACCATGGTACACTAACCAGAAGGAACCAGAGGGGAGCAGCTGGGAAAGGTAATTGCCTAGTTGGTGCCATGTGAGATGAGTATGGGGGGTGTTGCTTTATCTGTGGGCTGTAATATAGAAGGAGAAGGTGGAGGAAGCACAGAAGTAGAGAAGCAGTTCGCTTCCATTTAGATTTAGGCTGCCTGAACCCAAATGAACCCTGCTTACCACTGTTAATTAAATCTGAGAGAGAGGTGAAGGGCAAAGAGGAGGGTCAGAGCAGGACAGTAGATGAGAGGAGGGAAAGCTAGTATGATCTTATCGGGGAGCACAGACCATTCTTTGGCAACGAATAATGTAAATGAAGCAGAGGTCAGCAAGTTTTCCCAACGAGTTCAGCTCTCCTGCTGGCACGAGCATTAACTTTACTATGGAAGCAGCGGGAGAGAAAGGATTATGGTGTAAATATAATTGCTGGACTGTGCTTATCCATGTCAAATCATAAATTCAGAGCTCGAGCTGCAGTTTCAAAACAAATGAGACTTTTAAAATGCAGAGTTTGTTAAACACACACACACACACACACACACACACACACACTTTGAATAAAATTCACAGAATGTTGAGTGAAATGTATTTCACCTAATTACAGTACATCTGAATAATATAACAAGCAAATTAAGGGTGCTTTCACACCTGGCCCTTTGTTTCGGAAACTGGCGCGTTTCCCCCCTTAGCTCGGTTCGTTTGGGCATATGTGAACACGGTAATCGCGTTCGGATCCACGCCAAAACAATCGGTCTGAGATCGCCTGAACGAGGTGGTCTCGGCTCAATTGAAAATGAACTCTGGAGCGGTTCGGTTGTAGTGAGAAAGCAATCCGATCTAACGGACCAACGAACCAGGCTATATCACAAAGTATAATGGGTAATTACGTAAGTTCCATGAAAAGCATCAGCTTTGTTGTTTTGCTAATACCTCAAAATTAACCTGTGAATGTATGTGGGTGAGCACGTCTTTGCCATTCAAAATCAAAGTGCAATTTTTCATTTTATAATGCTGTTTTATTGCTCTTCTTCCTAGTAGGTGAATTTTAAAAAATGTTTTCCCGATGAATCCTGGACTCCTGCTCAAAATTATAAATTAATATAACGACAGCTACAAAAAAAACAACAATAAGCCCGCGTAGCTGTTGTCGTTCCATCCTGACAGATGACAGCTGTGACAGCTAAGTGGAATCCCAGAAAATAAACCGTGAAACTTTGACCAATGAGAGAACAGTTTACTCGCGAGCGTGACTTGTGTTAACAAATTTGGTCCGTTTAGAAACTAAGCGAACCGCACCAAGAATAAAAGGCAACATGACTAAGGGCATCCCTTTTTCGGAATGAAGCAATCGATCTACAGGTGTGAAAGCACCCTAAATGTAAGAATGCCCAAAGTGGAATTGCCTAAAGCCTATATTTTCATGCCGAGCTTTGGTTTTATTCTATGATTAACTTTGAGCATGCAGGATTCAATGTGATATATAATTATTTGTTATTATATTTTGCAGGTGTTAAAAAGAGTACTGAGATCATACATGATAAAATAAAGGTGGGCTCTGTACATCGAGCGTTTTATGAAATTTGAATGGATATAGAAATTGCATGAGAATTCAGATGAAAGTGACCTATATACTTTAAAAAACTCCTGTTATTACCATATGAAATGGAATGCAAAATTATCACCGTCGACAACAATTGATGTCTGTAAAAGGGTCTAAACATTTTGTTCCTGAATTCAGTTTGAAGAAGATTATCCATTTTGGGGGTGAATGCCTTCTAGAATATATCTGAGTGATTGTAGAGAGAAAAATCTCAATTCTACAGCTGAAAATGGAGAAGCTTTAGGCACAATTCATTTCCCCAAGGTAAAGCTGCTGAAAATTGGCAAATGGCTTTAGAACCCTGACAAAAGTTAGATGGTTTGAATTTTTCAGATTTTTATTTAAACTTTAGTTTTACTATTATCTTTGCACTAGTCAGATTCAATATTTTTGACATCTGAGGCCAGACATATAATTGCTGCAAAACTTTAAAAGCGGTTTCTTTTTAAATATATCATCTGATTGAAGAGATTTTTTGATTAGCTTATTACTGAGGATGAGAACTGCCTTTAAAAATATCTTTGCTTAATTCCCAAAAGAAAACTACATCCATTTGCATCTTATCTAGCAAAACATTTCAAGCTATGATCCATTACAGGTGAATATGTATGTTGACTTCTCACTCTGCTCTAAACTTTAAAAGTTTAAAAAACAAACAAAAAAAAACTTTCAAGACTTTGTCAAGCTAACATTCAAAGTTTGACTTGAAATCTTTTGCTTTTCTAGTTAAAAACTGCAGTTGTAAGAATTTCTTTGAATTCCACTACATTTGAATTCTACTTCCATATATTCAGCATAGTGATAATGATGAGTGTTTGTTAATATACAGATAATGATACGTAATATCCAGTCCAATGGTTTTTACTTAAGTGACTCATAGATTTCATATTCTGTTTATTAATTTCAGAAACTGTTTTAGTGCTTTGATGAACAATCATTAAAAGTTCAGCGTCGCCTGCGTGATTCATAAGCTCTCTAACAGGAACCCTAAAGCGCTCACTGCTTGATTTACTCTCATGCTAAATCCTTTTTGATTATTATTTTTTGAAGATACATAATTTGGGGGCACAATTCACTCCCTTCCAAATGCCTTTGCTTGAGGCTGTCTGTCTAAGACATTATGTACCCTGATTAAGGCTGCTGAGATGTTTGTCATCCCATCACAGCATGACGATCGCCAGGACCCTCACAGTGAAAGCAACAAGATACTTGGAAAAAGAAGCGAGAATCATGCGAGAAGAGAAAGAGAATGGAGCTGTCAGGGGGAGAAAGAGGTGTGATCTGATCCCTCACTCCTTCTGGCTGAGTTTGGAAAGAGAGCGTGATGGCGGGTGAGTTGTTTGACTAATGCTCTGTTAGCTAATCTGTCCAGACCCCCCACTGAGCAGCACCCGTCTGTCTGGCTCTGATGTTGTCTTGTAAGTAGTGATGGGTGCTCAGTTGCATGAGCCCAGCACCCTCAGCTCCTGTTCTGGGGAGGCATGTGCGATACTCCCACTGCTAACAGCAAGCTGGTGGGAGTCTGCTCAGGCTTTCATGATAATGTATGCATTTTTCTGCTGCTTTACACAGCCAGATGCAAGCCGTTGATTTTTTCATTCACATGAAAGTTTCAAGAGAAAGCAGATATTTTTTGCAAGGTTGCCACAAATGTTCTCCTCAGTCAAACTGCACAAATTGGTTAGGACCACAGATAAACTCTGAAGTAATATAATGCAAACTGTAAATTGCGCTCTGAAGAACACAAACATATGTTGTATCTCCAGAGATTAAAATAGTAATGTCTTATTTAGTGCCACAGGAAAACCAACTGGCAACGTGAAAGTGAAATGGTTCCCTGTCAAACATTATGGTGCACAGTTCTCTTTTGCAACCCCCACCGATAAATTCCATACAAGTGCTCCAACATTTACAACATTTCTTCAAAATTTCGCTGACAAACAAAGGTCCATTGTCAATACTGTAACAATGCATGAAGCACCGCTCACACAGAAGTCATTTTCTAAGCAAGCAGCTTTCTTTTGACCTGAACACAACTTGAACACAAGCTAAATCCGTACAGGAAACATTTTCACCCTTCTGCAAACCTCTAAATCACAGAGATTCCTATTGATATGACTGGATTTCGCCATGGAAATTTTGCCAAGCAGTAGTAAATGTGACAGCACCTTTATATACCTTTATGTATACATAGTCAACATTTCTTTTGCTTTGTTTCAGATGGAATTTTCTTCCGTTTTGGGGTGGATTTTTTCAAAGAGCTTGCAATGCATTGTGGGAATAATACATATATGTACATATGTATACACACAGTTCCTCATATGGTGCATCATATATATATTCTTTGCAGAGAAGGCGATTCTGCAGAGCCCCAGACATGACATGTGGGAAAAAATATTTATATCGTGGCCACAAGTCGTTCCACCTTATAATTGCTTACACCGTTTTTTAAAGGGGTCATATGATGCGATTTCAAGTTTTCCTTTCTCTTTGGAGTGTTACAAGCTGATTGTGCATAGATAAAAAGAAGACTAAAGTCACAAAACCAAAGAGATATTCTTTATCAAAGTTAAGACTCTGCTACGCCCCCCTAAATTGGCTCGTTCTAACACACCCCCACATATCTACCTCACTATGTCGAAATATTTGCATAATGTGCACTCAAAGAAAGAAGGCGTGGTTTCAGTAACCGCAGTTAGTGTTGAAGCAGCCATGTCAGGGAGATGCTGTGTGTTTCTGTGCGAAAGCAAAATCACTTTATTTGGCATTCCGAAAGTAGATGCATTTAGGAATCTTTAAGATTACTTACAACAGAACAGCAATGCATTTTATGGACGACCGTTTCGTGAACCTAGGAGAGGAGGTAATTCTGACAATCTGGCGCTTCTGAATCAGCTACTGTTTTGTTATTAGTTTAAGTATTTGCTATTGACTGTTCAAATGCGGAGTTTTGCGCATCGTGTGTGTGTGTGTGAGCGAGCGAGTGAGCGAGAGAGAGAGCGAGAGAGAGAAAGCCAGAGAGAGCGCGAGAGAGAGCGAGAGAGAGAGAGGAAAGCGCGAGAGAGAGCGAAGGGAGAGAGAGGAGGAGAGTCGAGTAGAGAGAGAGTTTGAGAGAGAGAGAGAGAGAGAGAGCAAGGGAGAGAGAGAGAGAGAGAGAGAGAGATCGATCACAAACACATACCAGCTTCATCATTGTGTCTGTCACACGACTCTGTTCCCCTTTCAGGCTCTGTCTTTACATTTATTTTGAAAGATGAAGCTTGCGGTTATGGTAAGGGGCATTACGTTTCCGACGAGTGCTTGCGGTGTTCGGCCAATCACAATGCACTGGGTCAGCTGGCCAATCAGAGCAGACTGCACTTGTCGGAAGGAGGGACTTTGTAGAAAACGAAGCGTTTGAGAGAGGCGGGGCATAGAGGACAAACAGTAATGTACAGTATTTGAAAAATAATGTTTTTTTGAACATTAAAGCATGTCAACATATTCTGTTACACCAAATACACAAAATAATGATCTTTAAAAAAAGCATCATATGACACCTTTAAGTAAATTGTGAGCATGATTTACTAATTTGATACCTCATTTTAAGTAAATTTTGAGAACAATTTATTAATTTGTTAGCTCATTTTAAGTGCATTGTGCACACAATTTACTAATTCATTCATTGAATGATTTGTGAATAGCTTATTGCACCCTCTTTGTGAACATGCTACATCAACGGTACAGTCCTGTCATACTTTATTCATAACAGCAGCAATAGAGGTCTTTTTTCACTATGCAAAAAGGGTTTGTGAAATTTATGAAATGGGTTTATGAAATTGCGGACAGGAATTAGTAAAAACGTACCCACGATTTCACTAAAATTAGGTAACGAATTAGTAGAACACACTCATGATTCACTTAAAACGAGGCAACGGATTAGTAATCATGCTCAGACTTTACTTAAAACAAGGAAACAAATGAGTAAATCATGCTGATATATTAGTAAGTCGTAGGAGCACATTTTTTAATTCGTGGCCACGATATAATTTTTATTTTTTCCTGCATGTCTGGGGTTCTGTACAATTCCACAAAGCATTTACAAGTACACTCTTAAAAATAAAGGTGCTTAACGATGCCATAGAAGAACTTTTTTGTCTAAATGGTCCATAAAGAACATTCAACATCTGAAGAACCTTTCTGTTTCACAAAAGGTTCTTTGTGGCGAAAAAAGGTTCTTGAGATTATAAAAACGTGAGAAAGGGATGATTCTTTAAAGATCCTTTGACTGAATGGTTCTTTGTGGAACTAAAAATGGTTCTTCTATGGCATCGCTTGAAGAACCTTTTGAAGCACCTTTATTTTTAAGAGTGTACAACAAGATAAAAAAATCCATCCAAGATGCCGGACAAAGTGAGAGAAATGTCTATTGTAAATATACTTCATTATAGTATAGTACAAGCAGTACGCTATTCCGAATTCATGATAACTTAAACTGCTCACCAGTTACCATCTCATTTCGTTTGCAACACACCCATACAGTAGAACGAAATGAGAGGTTGTCAAGACTGTCAACATTTTTCTCTAACAATATATCAACACAGACGTTCACAGTAATGATTATAATACTTCAGCTAATCATTCTTTAGGTCTAAATCGCCATCCTCGAGCTGAGGTTGTCAGATTGACACTTATTTATTTATTCAACAAAACACTGTCCCTGCGTTTATTTTTATTGATGTCGAGCAGGTTGCTGGCAGCCACCCTGAATTATGAGGGAGGTGATTATAGCCCCTCTCTCACTCTCTCCATAGACAAAGATCAGTGAGACAGAGAAAGACAGCTCTTGTAATCACTCTTAATAGTCTTGTTGTTTGTGTGAGTGTCCGTGTGCGTGGTAACGATGTTGGCACTTCAGCATGGGCTCACAGGGGACCCACTTTTGTTTCATCGTCTCACTGCCTTTCAAATGGCACCACAACAGGTGCCTCTGTGAGGTTCCTAGTCAGTTAATGCATTAAATTAAGGCTATGGTCTTTTTTTTAGCATCCTATATCATTGCTTAATCACACCTATGGATCTAATGACCATAAATTGATCTAAACTGGACCAATCACTAATGTACAACAGCTTTCTCAGGATTCCATGTTTATGGCCTCGTCTCCATGTTATGATCCTCATAAAGTTTCTCATGATGGCTCAAAGTGCTGTCTGCTAATTTAATGATGTGAACCCTCTTGTTCTTTCGGCATCAACGTCTTGTTGTTTTATATACTTCTCTGTTTCATTGTGTGACCTGAACAAGACTGAGCATCTAACCATTTGAGTGATGTTAGCATAGTCAGAGCCACATTGATATTAAGCCAGTTCGGCATGCCAAGCAAATCAAACCTAAAACGGAGAGGATATATGACATGGGAAATTCATACATAAAAATAATTCACCCTTTTATTTTTGGAAAAAAGCAATGATGATGTCCAAGGAAATTCATGTTTCCTCTCGCTGAATGCAATAAACTATTTTTATGTATGATAATATGTGACATTTTCTGGCCCTTTGACCTGAATCATCTCTTCTAGAAGAGTAATAGAGTTCTAAAAGGTTCAGGAGGAGCAAGTTCATCTAATTCTGTCAATCATGATGAAAGTGTATATAAACAGCTGCTTACGTCAATAGCATGGTGATTCGTCTGGCATCTCAAATACATTTATTTCTGTTCATTTATAACTAAATTCATTAATAAGTAGTACAGGAGAACATGCCAAGTCTGTCTACCTACATTATATACTATATGAACAGGTTAATGTGTAACAGTTTGAGGAGGAATCATTGGTTAGAGAACAAACTAGTCTTAGTGACGGAACTTATTTAAAGAGACTTTCATAGTACAAAAAAAAACAGAATATCTTCTGTGGTCCTTTAAAAAAAAGTCATACATGTTTGGAATGACATAACAAGGGTGAGTAAATGAAAATGATTTTCAAATGCTTAAATCCTGAGGAATACTTAATGACAAGCTGTAATGTAAATACAAATGGATAGGTGCCAGATTACAAAGCATGTGGTATGATTCAGTGCAGCATTTTCTTAATTTCTAAGCAGTGTGATTAGTTTTCATCACTCTTCTAGTTTAAAATCTATATGGTAATTTTATATTCAGCACATTTAACCACCTTCAATACAACCGGTCATCAATTACATGTCAAGAGCACCTCTGGCAATCTGTAATCAGATTGATTCACACACACACACCATGAAGTAGCATATTTTACACAATAGTAACCACTATGTGATGAAGAACCAAGCTGGTGCATTTATTACCATATACATAAGAATTTAAATTTTACTTGGAAAGTAAAAGGTCTAGCATGCAGTTCTTCACCTGTTACTGACGCACTTGGACAGACTCACCTCTGCAAAGCATGAACAACATAAGCCCAGCTGGGCTGAGACGCAGCATCTTCAGTTCCTCTGAAGTTGGTCGGTGATGGAGAAGGGAACGGGTCGGTGTTTCCCAACCGACAGATCTTCCTTAAGGTCTACAGGACGATAAATACAACCTTCATCTCTTTATAAGCAAGAAACAGGGTCGCTTCGCGGTTAGATGTTTTCCCCTCCACGCGTCTCAAAATGAGTGTCTCCCGCGGTGCCGTTACTAAATGTTGTTGAAACAGCCATGGTCTGTTTCGTGGGTTTTATGTCTTCTGAAGTGACTGAGAGGCACCTGAAACATTAAAATTATTGAAGTGCCATCCCCTGAAAAGTCACAGATTTGTAGTTCCGCGCCGCAAGTGTCTTAAAAGCAGCCTGGTAGTCGTGGATGTGTGATCGGTCTAAATAAGCCTCAGCTGTCTGGAGAGCCTCAGAGGAAAGTTGAACATCGCTCGTGAGGCTCGGCAACGCTTCATAATGATGTAAACTCCACTGTAATGCCAAAAAGTGCGAGGCGTTACAAAGTGACTTTTAAAAGAGGATATCTGTGATTAAGAAACATTTAGGAGGGTTTATGTAAATAAGTCTTCAATTAGAAAAAAAAGACGATTACAACGGCAATATAGTATAAATACCCCGGGCTTCCACAAATACACTTAAAAAAAAAAAAAATGAAGTTGTAGTCCAGCCGTCGGTGTGTATCGCCCGTCACAGTTTTGATGCCGAAAAACAAGCCATGAACTTCAACAATGTGAGGAAAGTAGTAATAAAACTAATTTGTATTGTGAAAATGCGCCATTCTCTTATTCATGAAGTCCACAGTGAGTATCCCTCGTGCTTTCGTCTGCTCGTCGGGTTCCGCAGCGACAAGCACAGTGAGTCATGATACTGGTGCTCTCTCGCTCTCTCTCTCTCTCTATCTAGGACTGGACAAATGGATCAAAACTGGGGATGTTGGCGTAAGAATTTCAGTTGAAACGCCAAAGTACTTTATTTGTACGATTGTTGTACATACAATATTGTTAAAGCATAAGAGGCAGAAAAAAATTATAATAATAATAACAATGTAGCCTACCCTACAATAAAATAATATGCAAGAGCCAGCTCCATTTGCGTTTATATGAATAGTTTGCTAGCGATGTGTAGCCTACTTGTTGATGCATGAACCCCGAACAAGGATTTGTACTTGTAAAACACACCTGTTGTAAATGTGTTTATTGGCCATCGGCAGTAGATTAATCGATCAATATGTCTAAAACCTGCGGAACGACGAAGCCTTGATGCTAAAGATGGAAGGTATTATAAGCATATGTTACAAATGTTTCTATCCCATTGTATGTGAGTTATTGTGGTTATATTATTATAAGAGTGATGATGCAGGTTTTAATGTAGCTATTGACATATTGGACCCTGGACTATGAATTTACCTCAACAAGCGCGACAGTGCCCTCTAGTGGTCAAACTCATGTCCATGAGATTAAAGGGATAGTTCACCCAAAAATGAAAATTCTGTCATCATTTACTCACCCTCATGTCGTTCCAAACCTGTACGAGTTGCTTTCTTATGCTGAACACAAAAGAAGATATTTTGAAGATTGCTGGTAATCAAACAGTTGGTGGTTACCAATGACGTCCATAGTATTTTTTTTCCTACTATGGAAGTCAATGGCAACCACCAACTGTTTGATTACCAGCAATCTTCAAAATATCTTTTTTGTGTTCAACATAAGAAAGCAAAGTAAATGATGACAGAATTTTCATTTTTGGGTGAACTATCCCTTTAAGAGTGCTGCAAAAGGCACAATATTTGAGTCTAGAGATACAGTCATGGCCAAAAGTTTTGGCAGTGATATTAATTTTGTGTTATGCAAAGTTTGCTGCTTCAGTATTTGTAGATAATTTTTCCACATGTTTCTATTGTATACTGAAAATCAATAAGCATTTCATAAGTTTTAAAGGCTTTTATTGGCAAAAAAATGTCAATATTTACAGTGTTGACCCTTGTTCTTCATAACCTCTGCAATTCACTCTGGCATGCTGGATATTAGCTTCTGGGCCAAATCCTGACTGATGGCGATCCATTCTTGCCTTATTAGTTCTAGGAGTTGATCACAATTTGTGGGCTTCTGCTTGACCACTCGCCTTTTGAGGACTGACCACAGGTTCTCTATGGGATTGAGATCCGGGGAGTTGCCTGGCCACGGATCCAAAATTTCAACGTAATGATCTTCGAGCCACTTCTTTATTACTCTTGCTTTGTGACATGGTGTTCCATCATGCTGGAAAATGCACAAATAATCACAAAATTGCTCATGGATCATTGGAAGAAATCGATCTTGCAGGACATTTTGATACCATTCTTTATTCATGGCAGTATTTTTGGGCAGAATTGAGAGAGCCCACTCCCTTGGTTGAAAAGCAACCCCACACATGGATGGTCTCAGGATGCTTCACTGTTGGCACAACAAAGGACTCATGGTAGCATTCACCTTTTCTTCTCCAAACAATCGATTTTCCAGATGTCCCAAACAGTCGGAAGGGAGCTTCATCATAGATAATAACTTTGCACCAGTCTTCTGCTGTCCAATCCTTGTACTTGACATTTTTTTTCTTGGAGAGAAGTGGCTTCTTTGCTGCCCTTCTTGACACCAGGCCGTTGTCCAAAGTCTTGGCCTCACTGCGTGCAGATGCTCTCACACCAACCTACTGCCATTCCTGAGCAAGCTCTGCACTGGCGGTGACACGATTCCGTAGCTGACTCCTCAGGAGGAGACGGTAAAGCGTGGATGATGGACACTTGGATGCCCTGAGATTCTTCACTGCAGTCGAACTCTCTACTTGAAGTTCTGATGATCCCCGGTAAATTTTAGAATTGCCATTAAATTTCTTATGCATTTCTGGCACCTGTTTCTATTCTAAAATTCACTTTTGGTGAAAATACATCGATTAGAGGATGAAAACCAAACAGTATGAAAGTTCTGGTTTGTACGCGAAGTCATGAATATTAAATGTGGTTAACACGGAAGGCAGTTTGTGATTACAAAACTGTTTGTAAGAACTCGGTAACATTCCCTACACTAAATGCTTAAAAGAATTAAACAATTTTTAAATATTTATTGGCAAAGAAGGCATAGTCAAATATAACAAACATAAGTTTTAAGATGGCCATTGACGTTTTGGTACCTGTAGTCTATCTAGAATCACTTGTAATGAAAATTAATACACAAGTGCAGGTAAAACGGATTTAAGGGTTCCTATAGCTTTTCACTTTTTTAACTTTAGTTAGTCTGTAATGTTGCTGTTGATGTTGCTGTAAAGTTACAAAGCTCAAAGTCCACTTCAAAAGGAGAAATTTTATTAAAGGGGTCATATGATGCGATTTTTTAATTTTTCCTTTCTCTTTGGAGTGTAAGCTCTTGGTGCATATAGAAGATCTGTAAAGTTTGCAAAGACTAAAGTCTTTATAAAGTTCAGAGTCAACCACGCCTACCTAAAACGTCTCGTTTAAACACGCCTCCACATGTCTACATCACGAGGTGGGAAGATTTGCATAACACCGCCCAAAATTCACGCAAAGAAAGAAGGAGGAACTTTTACTCTCACTGTAGTATGGGTGTTGCCACCAGCCCGCCATGTCATGAAGGCCTGTGTGTTTCGTCGTGAAAGCGGAACTAATTTGTTTGGCCTTCCAAAAGAGGACGATATCGACTTCGTCATGAGGCAGCTGATCCCGTGTGGTCAGCTGAGAAATACATCACTTCGCGATGTGGAGATTGAGGATCGGCTTTCAGGCTGGACGAAGCGCGAGTCCGCCGGGGTGTCAATGTGGTTGCGCAAGCCCACCAGACGCTCCTTCGTTGAATCCGCCTGCCACGCCGTTCTCAAGCCCGCCCACCACCGCTCACTCAAGCCGGCCTCGTAACTCTAGGCCGCCGTATTTGTGTCTTCCGTTGTGAAAAAAAAAAAAAGGCGGGGGGGAAACTACTTTGTTTGGCTTTCCAAATATGGACACGACTAGAAATCAGTGGTTGTATTTACAACACTGTCCCAGAACACTTCAAACCAAATATTCAGACGTGTGCAGCACATTTTACGGAGGACTGTTTACTGATCCTGGTAGAGTAGACTACAATGCGGCTGTTCTGAATCAAAGACTGTAAGTACGTCTTTTATATTTAAAGAATTTGCCGCATTTTGAGCATTGTAGAGTAGCACTTGTTGTTTGTCATTTCTCTGATCACAAATGCAGACATTGTTTTATGTTTATGTGGCGCGATGCAACGCAACGTGTAAAAAGACAGTATAAGTCATTATAATCCATAAATACTGTATGTCCCCACTGAATGCAACAAATGCCTCGGTTATAATGGGTTTTAATGTTTTTGTCTCGCCGCTCTGGGATACGGCATCACAATATGGTAAGGGGCATAACATTTCCATCACATGCTTGAGGTATTCGGACAATCACAACGCACTGGATAGCTGGCCAATCACAGCACACCTCGCTTTTTCAGACCGAAGAGCTTCGTAAAAATCGACGTGTTTCAAAAAGGCAGGGCATAGAGGAGAAACAATAATGTACAGTATGTGGAAAATAATGTGTTTTTTTTACCTTAAACCGCATAAACACATTTCATTACACCAAATACACAAAATAATGTTCTTTTTAGCACCATCATATGACCCCTTTAACGGAAAAGCACTTTAAAAACAACGCGAACGATTCGTTGGCTACAACGATATTTCCGGGGTTTGTAACATATCACAAATATCGACGAATGGATATGAGACCTGGGGATGCACTAGAGAAGCACAACGGATCTGTTATCACTATGTCGGAGACGGCGCTAGTTTTTGATTTTGACGCATATTCACTGAAGCTATGGTAGGGAAATTACATTCCAGCCTAGGCGCGAGTGCTGATCAATCACAGCGCACGCTGGCCCAGCTGATCAATCACAGCACATTTCGTATTTCAGGAGGCGGGCTTTCATTTGATACAGGAACAATTCGAGCCATTCATGCCAGACTGGGAAGAGAGGTGCTGTAATAATGTAAAATATCTGAAAAATAATGTGTTTTTCGAACAACAAAGCATGAGAGCATGTTCTAGTACACACCCAAACGAAAATCAAGACTTGTAAAAGAGCATAATAGGACACATGGGCGTCGCTAGGCCATTTTTAGGGGGGCAATAGCCTGATACTCGGCCCCCCCGCTGAAAATTTTCTGGGATAGTTCCATAAAAAAACCCTCTTGTACACGGAAGTTCCATGATCGCCTCAGTCCCCTTTAAATTTCATATGAAAATGGCGGCAGACTTCGATGGGCTCCTCTGTCTTTCAGCGCGTTCTTTTTCAATCCGCAGACCGCAGCGGCGCAGAGCGAGTAACAGAGGACAAGGTGTGTGTTTATCGGTAGATTGTTATAATATCTGCATCTGCGCAGTTCTTTCTAATAAATACATTTGTAAAAATATCATGGGGGAGCAATTGGTTCCCCATCTACTGCAACCTAAGTTTTCACTGCGTTCACCCCTCATCACACCACAGTGTCTCCGTGAAAATGAAAGCACTATGCAATGCATTCCTCTTATCCTCTCTACTTATAAACAAGTGACATTTGCATTTGAAATTAGTATCTATACTATATATATCTATATATTATATATAAATATATATATATATATTTATTATACCTTCATTGGGGGCTGAGCCCCCCTAAAATGAAATCCTGGATTCGCCCCTGGGACCCCTTTAAATCATTCTCATCTTGGAACCGAACAGTCCATCAAACACAGTTTTCCTCCTACAGGTTGGAGGTTTATTGTGGCCCACTGTGGGGTTCTGGCTTTAACCTTGTACTCACTCCACGCTGAATAGAGATATTGACAGCAAGAGTAGCTGATGACTCCCCTACTGCTCAAGTCAGCAATTACTGTCAGTTCACAGAGGGAAGATGAGTGTTGATTTGGGAAGAAAGAGGCATTTAAGAAGACCCGCATGCACAGGCATCCAATTAGCAAAGACATTAATTGCTTTGCCAAATTCTGGGCATGGTATCGAAAGGTTTCCGACCACGCTCACAAAGAGGCTTTTGTAATTAGCTGCAGTGAGACAACTGTAGTAAACAGTGAAGTAGATAACACACCAAACCGCTAACACTAAAAGAATGTTTAGATAGAGTACTGTTGCAAAGAAATTAAGTGAATATTGACCCCATTCACACGCTCTCCATTTGCACTCAGTGCCCTATCTTCACTGTCATTTCAGTGTATTCACAAGGTTGATTGCCATGACCTGTCTCTTGCTGCTAATGTCAGGTGATTAACATTTATCAGTCTTTGGGCAAGGCCTTTCTCCTGAGGAGACGTTTCAACAGCCTGCTCTTTTCTAGCGTCCTCTGACAACGTTTCTCTCATTACCGGCTTCAGCACATATAGGCAAAGTACATGTCAGTGATGGTTAAGCCTGTGATGCCTGCTGTAATTTATTATTCAAATAGGCAGCTGAATGTTTCCTTTTTGCTCTAACAGGAGCTTCACACATCTCATGCAGTTTTATGGGAGCAGTTTCTGTGATGCTAAAGCCAACATGAAAACATATTTTGTTCTTGTTTTTTTTTGTTTTTTGTTTTTTATAAGTGATTTGTTTGTATATGGTATTTAAAAGTAAATTCTTAATGTATAAAATCAAGTCGCATCCTATTTTTTTCTTTTTTTCTTGTTGAATATTGCATAACCGTTCAATAGTTTGGGGTTGGTAGGATTTATTTTTTTGGAAATTAGCATCTTATTCTCACCAAGGCTGCATACATTTTTTATTGGTGTACTGCTTGTCCTTTGTATTTTGTCATTTAATAATTTTATAAATGTGTATATCTGTTTGCGGAACATCCCATACAATGTTATGCTGTGTAAACAATGTTTTCTGTGACCCAGACAAGCTTTTATTATTGAATGCAGTGACCATAAATCCTGTGATGATTGACATAACCATCCATGTGATATTATAATAATAACAGTTGTTCTTGTCATCAGTTTTTAGTAGCAGTCATCGGTCAAATAAATTTTGATGGAACGAAAACATAATTGAGATTTCTGTGTTGGCTAGGATTTAAATCTGTTTATTTTATTAGTGTCATGTAAAAATAGATAACCTTGATGGCAAAAGCTAATTAGTGTGGTCATTTATGCAAGGTTTAACACACAGACGACCGTCTAAAGACCAGTTTTTGTCTCAGAAGTTGTACAAGCCAATTATTGTGACGCCTCTGGGAACAGTTTAAGAATTAGAAGACATGTACCATAATAATGAATAGTTCAGGGCAGTTTATGTGCTCTGTTTATTACATTCTATGTTAACAACACTAACATTCATGCTGGTAAAACATGCGCATTAATTAAAGATCTTAAATATGAAGATGTGTTATAAAATAAAACAAAATGGGGCAACTGTTTTTGGTCGCAAACAAGCTTCTCAATTATGTTATTTGCCTCCACTACACTCTTAAAAATAAAGGTTTTCTCAGTAATGCCATATAGAAAAACCACAGTAATATCATAGAATGCTATAGAAGAACTAACCAATGCCATAGAACCACCATTATGGGTTCCCCATAGAGCCTTTCAGTGAACAGTTCTGAAAATAATGTTGTTGTTTTTTTACTAAGTGTGAAGAATTTTAAGTGCGTCTAAATGTCAACTTTTTGTGACAGTGATAAGGCAGAATAAACCAAAGACAAAACAGGAATAGCCAGCTCAGAATGCAGTAGCTATAAAGGGGTCTATTGATGCGAATTTCACGTATTTCCTTTCTCTTTGGAGTGTTACAAGCTGTTCGTGAATGATAAGATCCCTAAAGTTGCAAAGACTAAAGTCTCAAACCCAAAGAGATATTCTTTATAACGCCGCCCAAATGTTACACTCAAAGAAAGAGGCGTACTTTATTGTTGCTTGCCACATCCGCCGCCGCCGCCACCATATTGTGAAGATCCTGTGTGTTTCGTTGCGAAAGTGAAAATACTTTGTTTGGCCTTCCAAAAGAGGACACGACTAGAAATCAGTGGTTAAGTTGTATTCACAACACTGTTCCAGAACAGTTCAACCCAAATATTCAGATGTGTGCAGCGCATTTTATGGAGGACTGTTTACTGAACCTGGGAAAGTTGACTACAATGCCGGCAGTTCTGACTCACAGACTGTAAGTACGTTTTCATTTAAATTATTTGCCATTGATGATTCAAACGCGAGTTTTGAGCGGTGTAGAGTAGCAATTGTTGTTTGTCGTTTTTCTGATCACAAATGCAGACATGGTTTTTTATGTTACTAGCAGTGCAAGGCAACGCTAAAAAGACAGTATAAGTCATTATATAATCCGTAATTATGTCCCCACTGAATGCAAAAAGGCCTTCGTCTCTTTAATAATGTTGGGTGTGTATTCACATGTTTTTACTCTCATCGTCGCCTCCTGGCCGGGACACGGCATCCAAGACGCTGTGACTCCAGTTACACGATTCGCACAAACTTTTGCGGTCATCTTTTATAAAAAAGTATTGCGAAGCCTGACAGCGTTTCCATTAACCAATTGTTATGCGCGACTAAAAGTCACCTTTGCCTCTCGCTGACTAATCATGGTTCTAATGATTTTTTCGGTGGGTTTTTGGCTATGTTACATTTACATCATAGGAGGCATCAATGTCGGTTTATCTTTACTAGAAGCAGCAAAGAGATGCCGCTTCAGAAACGTTGCGTGGCATGGCGGAATAAGCCCTCAAGCTGACTAGACGATGCTCCGCAATCAGCTTAGTCTGGCCCCGTACTCAGAGCACACACTGCACGCAAAACGTGTGCAGTGTAAATTTGTGCTAACACCATTTAACTGCGTACCGCGGTAACATGCCCCCGTCCTACACCTTGGAGAGCGTCCACATAGAGAAATGTTTCTTGGTGTTCATAGACAGGGGTGGCAACTCGGTCTGGAGAGCCACAGCCCTGCCAGAGTTTTTCTTCATACCCTAATCAAACACACCTGAACAAGCTAAGCAAGGTCTTCAAGGCGTCCTTACTTAGAAGCCACATGGCGGTAGCAATTTCAATTTGCGCAATTTTGCAGGGTAATATGGTGAACACGTCGCCTTGTAATGGTAGGGGCGTAATCATTTCACGTCGACACACTTGAGGTATTCCGCTCGCAATCACAACCGCATCGTGATAGCGGCCATAGCAGCACACACATTTTCAGACCGATTAGCTTTCTGGTAACAATTGACTCTGCATTTTCAGAAAGGCGGGGCATAGAGGAGAAATCATAATGTACAGTATATCTAAAAGTAATGTGGTTTTCTCTAAAACGTAAACTGTGCATACACATGCATATTTCATTAAACCCATACACCAATCCTGCTTTACTTTTTATCAACGTTCATATGACCCCTTTAACACATGCCAGACTTCAAAATGAATGACTGAATGAACCAGGCTCAAAGATTGTCTTACTATAGGGAGATGAGAGGGTCTGTATTACGTACTATTGGAGAAAGCATAACGGTCAACTTGGATCACATGTGCCTTAAACCAATCACCTACAGTGCCTTGACGAATTTCATTTCGGTCAGAGATCTTCACAAACTCGCCTTTCATTCCATAGAAATGAATGAGAAGTGCCGTAAACTGAATCCCAGCTGTCGCAAAAGTCAGTGACTTCTCTTATAAAACGGCATTTTTTTCTGTGTAAACTCTAAAAATAGTTCAATGCAAAAGTATTGCTTAGTGTAAAACATGTTGGAGATTAGCTGATAGGCTGTCGATTCATTAAATTATAAGCAGTTTCCTCTAAAAAGCTGTTTATTCAGCATAGAGAAGCCTCTCCTCCATTAACATCCATTTAAAAAAAAACAGCCTCTGGTCTCTTTTCCCACATACTGCCACTGCGAGTCTTAGCTGTTATGCTTTGTTGGCTAAAGGTTGCAGGCTTGCCTTCTAGTGGTTTGCAGGCTATATATAGGGAAGCAGACGGGTTACAGCGAGACACAGGTGCAAACATGTAGTCTGATGATATCCGGGCAAGGCATTATGAAATTAAGTGCAAGACCTGAGTGAAAGAGGTATGGGGATGAGTGCCCCCTGGTGTTATCAGCTGGTGATCGGTACATAGCCCCCCTCCTAAACAAGAAAAGACTTAAATCCAGGAGGGAGGTGGAGCAGAGGCAGCACAGTGGGAGGGATGGAGGGCCAGGCCCATGGACAGGAAGAGGAACTGGAGCCGGTGGAGCAGGAGACCAGGCGGAGCAAGGTCAGGGCAAGCAGGAAGCCAGGCTGAGCATGAAGCAGGGCAGTGCTGAAACCACCCAGGTCGAGCAGAATACCACCAGGAGGATCAGTGGAACTGAAGACCACCACAGCAGAGCAGATGGGCCTAAAAATCTCCATGGCGGGGCAGACAACCACCACAGCAGAGCAGACTGGACCGAAGATCCCCATAGTGGAGCAGATGACCACCAGTGTTGAGCTGATGGAGCTGAGGAACACTTCATTGGAGCTGAGGGTGCAGAGGACCACCAAGATGGCTCAGGCAGAACTGGAACCCACCAAGGTGGATTTAAAGGTCACCAGGACGGAGCAGACCTGAACTGCAATGATAACAATTAGAGTGGTTGGAAACAGCCCCTGTGTCCATAACAGGACTTCATAGAATTCACTGAATTACGGGGGTCATGGTCGTGTCAAGACAGGCTAAGAGTTCAGAGACTGCCTCCATGGCCATTACTGGACAGGCGGAGAGTTCAGACGGACTCTATGGCCATGACAGGACAGGCAGAGAGTTCAAGGACTGCCACCTTCGCCGTGACAGGTTAGGCAGGAAACACAGGACTGATCTCTAAGGCTTAAAATTAGCTTTGAAGCAGACTCAAGGACTGGAGTGGGCTCTGGAGTGGATTCATGGACTGGAGAGGGCTCTGGAGCGGACTCATGGATTGGAGAGGGCTCTGGAGCAGACTCATAGACTGGAGTGGAAACATCAGGGACTGGGTGGATCGATGCCAGAAACAGCCTCAGAAACGTGTATATCCCAGACACACAAAATGGCCATCTGGAGTGGAGGACACTACAAACACTGGACTCACGATCCTCAGTGTAGGGCATGCTGGATTCCGCAGTCTATCGAGCTCCTTGGCCACCGGAGCTTGCAGTCTACTCCTTGAAGCATCCTCCTTGTCTGCCACTCCCACGGTAAATTGGGACCCGATTAACAACGCATAGTCCAGAAATTCACTGAATGACCCTTGAGGAGCATCACAGATTAACTTGTCCTTGAGTGGAATGTTAAGTCCATAACAGAAAAGGTCAATGAGAGCATTTTCCGGCAGATCAGAACCATTTGCAATGTCCAGGAAAATCTGAATGTGCTTCTCAAGAGTACGATAACCTTGGCGCAGGCGGAATCTTGATCCATATTGGTGATCATCAAGGGCACTCCAGCTGGTGATCATGACAGAAGTAAAGCACCTTTATTTTTAAGAGTGTAGGAATTCTGAACACTGATAGTTTTTTTAATTTCAGAACCTGGATGTAAAGTTAGTGATTAAATGACATTTTAATTGAACCATTTGCCAAATCACACTAGAAAGGAAAGTTTGTATTGCATTTGACAGAATGAATATGGTCTTACTTTCTCTTCAACTGCAGAGTTAGCACCAGTGCTTATTTTTTTATTGCGGTGTTAAAAGGTACGGAGTGGATCACAGCTCTCCTATCTGAACTACTTGCACTGTGAGCCACAAAAGCTTTTTACCCACGAAGTATACAGTCCTTCTCAAAAGTAACCAAGATGGACGCAAATAGATTGCATTGTGTCCGGTGTGGCCCTGGCCCACATTTTGAATCTCTCCTCTCTAACCTAATCAGTGACACTTAGGGTAGACAGCCGACATCGGCGAAACTATATCAGTTCTTGTCAGTCAGGTGTTTAAAAGGGTGGAATTGGAAAACCAAATGAAAAAAAAGGAGACTGTTGCATGATCTGTGGAAATGTTTTGTGTAATTGTGCCAACAGGAAGCATTTAAAGGGTTAGTTCACCCCAAAATCATTACTCGTATTATTAACTGCCATTATATCTTCACCGTCATTTTGTTATGGGATGTTATAGTACTCTTCTTCTTCTGGGGAACACAAAATAAGATATTTTAAAAAATGTCGTAGTGTTTTTGTTTTTTTGTCTGTGAAAGTCAATAAAGTTTAGTGTTGTTTTAGACTCCACTGGCTTTACATAGACAAAATATTACTTAACCTTTTCAATATCTTTTTGTGTTCCCACAGACGAAAATCTACAAGTCCTAAAAGCAATATGGCGAGAATAATGCCGAATTTTTCGTTTTTTGAGTGAACTACCCTTACGAAAAATAAGTTTTTTCAAGTGTGCTATTAGTATACTTCTTTTAAACTAAAATAGCTAATTAGTCTACTTTTTATGTACTTCTCAGAAATGGGCTTTATGTACTTCTCAGAAATATACCTAAAATGACATTTAAGTATACTTGACTTATACTTAGAAAAAGCCTAAATATATTTTAGCTATAATTGTGCTCCTAGAATCCGTGTTTTCATTGTTATACTGTAGGGGGCGCTAGTACACATCTTCTGTACAGAATTTCCAAAAAAAACACAAGTGAAGAAGAAACCTAAACAACAGATGCTTCCACATGTATTCTAACACGATCAGACATAAAACAGTATCAAAACTGTGTAACGTTATGGAATAATATGTCGACCAATGAAGAGGTAATGATGACTGTCAAGCTTTGGGGTGTTGAGCGACTCTATGTTTTGTTTATCATTCTGATTTCTGAATCCAATTCATAGTCTTTTTTTGCTTTTTGTTCAAAATGTTGTTTATTTCTTCTTTTTTTTATTTATGAAACTTATCCACATTCAAGTGTTTATAAAAAAAGAATGCATGAAGCTAGAATAAAATGTTTTTGTTTACAAGCAGATACCCTGTTCTTTCTTTTGATGTTTTGCATGTTCAGATATTCATATGACAAAATATATACAAATTAATACCTAAATAGGGACATATTAGTATACTTCAAGTATGATGTAAAGAAACTTACGAGTATACTTGCAGTATAAATCTACTAAACTAGTAGTTTACTGAGACTATACTTCAAAGTGTTCTAAAAATGCTACTACAAGTATTTAATTAGTAAACTATCAGTATACATATGTTCACTTTTAGTATAGTTGCAGTACAAACTAAACAATTTGATGTGAACTAGTTGTGTACTCAAAGTTTACTACTGTTATACTTAAAGTATACTTAAAAATATACTTTTATATACTAGAAAGTGGGCCAATTTAGTCCCAAGGAAATAGTACACTTACAAGTATACTAATAGTACACTGATATATGTAATCTTACTACATCCTTAAACTTGAACTTTACTTAAGTATACTTACTAAAATTAACTTGAAGTATACTACTTTTTGGTAAGGTAACCCAAGACTAGCTAAAGCTAGTTAGAAATCAAATAATAAATATATGCAGCAGCCTTTATTCCAGTACATTATTGTTTCAACAGTATATTAGAATATTGTTATTCAGTGAGATTTTTTTTTATTTAAAGCATGATATCTTACTAAATTATTCCCCCAATGTTAGCATGTTCTTTGTTGTCTTCTTTCTAAATATTAATGCATCCTTGACAATCACAAAAAAAAATGCACAAACTTTGTAAGAACTATGTATCCTAAATAGGAAGCATAGTGTAGATGAAGTGTTTACCCATTGGTCCAGGCCACTGTCAATGTGAAATATGAAAGTGCTTAACCCCTGTGAGCTGAGGGAACTGCAGGGAACGGGTGTTGAATTGCAGGGTTTGCATGTTTATAATGAGCAGAGAAAACTGCTGCAGAGCATAAAGAAGGAAGTCTATTGCACGTTAAGCTGCTGAATGTTTTACAGAGGGTAATAAACTCCTGCCTGGCTAATCAAATTCACAGAGAAAATACCATCCTTCAAGTCTTCAAGAGACCAAGTTTTTTTTTTTTTTATTGTTTTTCTTCAACAGCATTTATTGAGAGTCATTGCAGCAACACAATTTACCTGATTACAGAATGCATCTTCTTGCTCATTTTCAAAACAATTTAGCAAAGTTTAATAGATTACTCAAATTACCCTGGTGTGCCATTCAGCAGAGTTAGTTCACATGGGGATCCAGAAGCTTCATGCCCACATGCCTTCTCAGATTTTTGAGCCAAGTGGATTTTTAATGAAAAAAAAAATTTAATTTGAAAAGATTTGATATTTTATGTACTCAACTCAACCTTTCTTTATAAAGCACTTTCACAATCATAAAAATGGACCAAAGTGCTCTACACAAGCAGTATATAATAAAGATAAAAAAACATAGGAACAAAACATAAAATAAAAAAAACAAATCATTCACATTTGTCCCAACCAATCAAATGCCAAAAGCCTGATAAAACAGGTAAGTCTTTAAGTCCTTTTTAAAAATGTCCATGCTTGATGAGGATTTGACAGATAATGGCAGAGCATTCCAAAGTGCTGGTGCCGCAACAGAAAAAGCACAATCTCCACTCCGCCTCGGACGAGACCGTGGGACAGTCAAAGGCAAGCTCTGAGAGGAGCACAATAGTCGATGCAATTGGTAAGGGACCAACATATCCCTTATGTACTCAGGAGCCTGATCATGCAGAGCTTTATACACAAACATCAACAACTTGTATTGTATTAGATATATTACAGGAAGCCAATGCAAAGACACCAACACAGAAAAAAGGATGTTTTCACAACACTGTTTACTTGTCGCTCAAGACGAATTTAACCACATAGATCATTGGACAATAGTCCCTGGCTTCCGACCATACCTTTCTGAAACTGCTTGTTACTAAATATAATAAACTCAGTCTTATCTTCAATTAATTGAAGAAAATTATTTGCAAACCAAGCCAACAACTTCAAGCTCTAAAGGAAAATACATTTGCAAATCATCTGCATACAGATGATAGTTAATATTGTATTTCCTAAAAATTGACCACAGGGGCAGCATATATAAAGAAAACAAAGTTGGACCAAGAATAGATCCCTGTAGGACCCCACAGGAGAAAGTAGCAGATGTAGAGACATAATTTCCCATTTTAACAGTCAAGTCCTATCCTGCAAATAAGAAGAACTACTTAAGTGCAACACCATTAATTCCAATGTAATCTCTAAGATGTTCTATTAAAACAGCATGATCCATAGTGTCAAAAGCAACGCTCAAGTCTAACATCATTAGGGCAACACCCTTCCCGGAGTCAATACTCAAAAATATATCATTAAAAACCTTTAATTTATGTATATTAAAAATGAACATTCTGTCATTATTTACTCATCTTCATGTCATTCTTAACTCATAACTCATCTGTGGCATTTTAAAGAATATTCTGCCTGCTCTTTTTTATATATTGAAAGTGAATTGTGACTGGGGCTGTCAAGCTTCAAAATCACTAAAACAAAGCACCATATGGTAAAAGTGGTCCATATGACTTGTACAGTATATCCCAAATCTGTCACCTTCTGCGCATGTATGACATTTGAAAGCTCCTGCATAGGGGAAAATTTTCAGTAAATAATGACTTAAATTTTGATTTGTTTGTTCTTTTTTTTAATACAAAACTATAATTTGTTTTCATAAAATTTGGGATATAGAAGATATATCATATTGTCAGTGTTGTGGACTTTTTTACCCCTGTCTTAGTTCCTGTTCTCCTTTTTTTTGTCTTGTTTCCTGTTCCTGTCTTCATTGTGTTAATTTGGTTCCAGCTGTGTTTTCCCTCATGTTTGATTGTTTATTGATTCTAGGTGTTCCCTCATTAGTTTCCTGGTCTACTTAAGCCCTGTGTTTCCCTGTGTCTCGCGTCGGCTGTTAATTGTCATCCCAGAGTTCCTGTGTTTGTAAACCTTTGCTTGTTGGCTTAAAATCTAAATCGAAGAGTTCTCCTGCGTCTCCTCGTTCCTTCCCTGAGTGATCGTGACACATATATACCATTTCTATGATACATTTATGGTTCTTGTCTCAGCTCCCACTCTCATTCATTCTTTAATTTATAGTAAAAAAAAAAAAAAACTTAAATTAATTCAAATTAAAATTCTTTGTTTTATTTTGTATTTCTTTCAGCTCTTGGCTGCATGAACATACTCATTTTATACAAGCAGTTCAGATTCATTATGTCCCAAGAGATCATCATCAATCATATCTGGCATTATGTTTACATGCACCAATAATGGCCTTATTGCTATTAAATTGGTGAGGCAATCCCTCCCATTGTTCAAATGTCCGCAGATGTACACTCAGTGCATGATTTAGTGTATCTTATGATTCATTTGCTTTAGAAGCGTGCATGTAATTAAGGTTCTAATTCATTGCAGGGAACATCCCTTCCTCTGAAAGATAAGAGGAAGCCTTAGAGAAAATTATAATGCACACTTCAAAATGGAGATTGCATGCAAATAAAATCTATGTTTCAATAGCGGTTCCATTTACACTGGCCTGTTCTTTCAAGCATTTTTATTTTTCTCTGAAGTCTGCAGTCCACATTAATGTCAGACACAGTTCACCTAAATTGAAGTACAGGGTTAGGGGCCGTTCACTGCATTCCACTGTGCTGAATTTCAGTTGTTTTTCTAAGTAAACATGCACTAGACAGACCTGTTTGAACATTATTCTTGTGTCTCGCGTCTTTTGCAGCATCTTGCACGTGACACGGCTTCTAAAAACGTGTTGCTCAAGATAAAAAAAGTTTAAATGAAAAACAAAAACATATTTCTAGACATCACTTTTTTATTCTACTGCACTACATGTTTTGATGTTTATTCAACTGCACTGAATGGACACTTCAAACATTTCCAGGGTTCTTAGAAGCAGGAGTCATCATAGTTTGGTAAACATCTATAATGGTGAATGAAAACTATAACAAATTCATTTTTTGCATTCTCATTTGCGCATTTATGACTTTCCAAAACAGGAAAAAATATTGAAAGATTGATTTTGTTTGTCAAAAGAGAGAAATATGTCAAACTTGCCATCACTCCCTGAGACTTAATGCAGCAGCTTTAATTAGATTTATGTCATTTAATGCCAAGGTAAGAAAACACACAAAGTGTAGTGTTATAAATGTACATTACATTAAAAACAAAGTCTGTAAAAAGAGTCCATTATAGATGTTAGGCTTGACAGTTTGGGGCCCATATACACACAAGTTTTTGCAATGAAAAACGTGAGATGTGAGTAGTGGAATGGAAAAAAGGTCTCCAGAAGTGTTTTTTTTTAGTTGAAAATACTTTTAACTTGAGTGTTTTTAGAACATGTTTCATGGGCGAGGCGAGGCGAGGCGAGGCGAGGCGCTGCAAAAGACAACAGGTCATGTTAGAAAAACAATGGAAAAGCTGCTTTTTCATTGTTTTTCTATGTAAACATGCTAGACGGATATCTATGACCATTGCACTTGCGTTTGATGTCTTTTGCAGCTTCACACATGACACTGTTCTAAAAACGCAGTGCTCAGGTTAAAAGAAGTTGTATTTTTAATAAAACCACATTCTAAAAAAAGGACTCTTCATACGTTGTGTTTTTTCATTCCCTACATCTTTAATTTTTAACGGTAAAAATCTCCCATGAAAAATCAAATCACCAAGAAAAATTGCTAGAGAAGAGTATGATTAGTAGCCAGTTCCAACAAGGATGTAAAGCTTTGCTTCAGGCTATTTGAATCACAAGGCCTGATCAATTAGAAAATTGTTTTTTAATGAATTTGTGGAATGTACAATTAATACAAACAATCAAAGGATATGTATGGAATTTAAACTCAGCCGTTCGCTAACCGTATCCTCATATAATCCTCTCTTGTTAAATCCTGTTAGGCCTATATCCAGACCTATCAAACTACTCAGTACTGAGTTAATATGAATGAATCCATGCCTGTGGCTCCGCTGTGAATTGGCAGTTTCAGCTCATAAATGTTAAACAGACAGGCACTTTTATATCTTTATATATCTTTATATATCCTCTTCCTCTCACACTCGATTAAGACAAATAAGTTAGGAGTTAAAAAGTCAGTTAAGATGTAATCAGAACAAGAGAAATTATTTGATTACAGAAATATTAATGTAACCATCATTAACATTTTCAGAAGTAAAAACTTTTGCCTCTGGAAAAAAATGTAATTGCTCAATATTCCACTACAGTACCAAGCTGAGTTGACATGATCAGATAACTTCTTGCTTTTTCTGTACAATTCTGACTACAATGCAGAAATGCTCAGGATCTGTATTACTTTAGCATTGAACGTCAATGTCTTTGTTTTACAGTTTTCAGTGATATTCATGGACTTCAACTAAACTGAATGTGCTATTTTTCATCAATATGCTTTCATGATCCTGACGAAGTGATGAATTGAAGAAAGAATAAATATGAAATATTAAAACACAAAAGGAAGTTGGAAATGGTGAAATCTAGCATTTTTATGCAAGCTCATGCCCAGTTATTTTAGGTATGATGTATTAAGATACAGAGCTAGCATCAGACTTCACTGGTGTTTTCATTAAGATGTACATTTGTCTTCAGCTGCCTCATAAATCATGTCAGTATGCTTTGCTCAGTCTGATCATCTGGCAGGAATTTAAGCTGACATTTAGAGTGAGCAAGCCAGTTATTTTAGAGGCAGCTCTCCACAATGAATTGCTGACATGATATAAGATAATTTAGCAGCATCCCATCATTCCATAATTCTGTCTGTGCCTTTTATAATAGCAGAAGAACCTTATCTTAAAGACACAGGGAGCAGAAATTGGAGCCATTTGAGTTTAAAGAAACTTCATGCAATTTAAACAATTTTTTAGCATCATAGCCTCTAACTGAGGTCTTCTATTGTTGTTGGAAAAGAGCACCCTGGTGTTTATCTTCTTTTGTGTTTGGCAAAAGTAACTCATACTGGTTTGGAACAAACAAGAGTCATGCGGAATTTTCACATTTTTGGGTGAACTATTCCTTTAAGGAGTATCTAATTATAAGGAGGGGTAGAAGAATAGTGATTGAAAAAGATGAAATGAATACATATATTTATAGTATCTTTTTTGTGTGTGTGTGTGCTGTGTAAAACAGAAAAGTGAACGATTGAAAATTAAAATGAGCTTAGAGCACTGCAAATTCATTTAGCAACAGTAACCCATCTTCTCTGTGGTCTCTTGTGCCTGCTCTTTCCTTCTTTCCTTGCTTGGCGCCGGCAGTGAGAGTGGGCTGGAGCCATGAAATCCATCATTCCACTTCATCTGCTGCACTCTCCCTTTCTGATCAATGATAGCGCTAATAATAACTGCCACATAGTCACTTTCAGCTTGCTGTCGGTCCGGCACAGCTCCGGGCCTCCCTTTCCAGATTGCCTGGTCCGATTAAGAGCCCATTACAGGGGCTGTTTACTCATAATGTCCCTCAGGCCTGGCCCTGCTTTGTTTGCCTGTCTAGAGATCCAAAGGTGATGAGATGACCTTCTGTAATGGCAAAAGTTCATTCCCTATCAGTCACTTTCAGTGGTTTTGTTTTTGTTATTGACCTGTGTGTCAAATGTAAATAAGAGGATTTTGTTAACCTCTTCCAAATATATGTTTGAATGAACTGAAAGATTTCTCTAGTCATTATACCTCCATGTTCAAAATGCTTGATTGACTGCTTAATTTTTGACACACTTACAGTATAAAGAAACGATAAAGGAGCGATAAAGAAACATGAAAAAATAAAGCATATGAAACCACATTCGGTTGTGTCTTAAAGGGGTCATATGATGCGATTTCAAGTTTTCCTTTCTCTTTGGAGTGTTACAAGCTCTTGGTGCATAAAGAAGATCTGTAAAGTTGCAAAGACTAAAGTCTCAAATCCAAAGAGATATTCTTTATAGAAGTTAAGACTTGTCCACGCCTACCTAAAACGGCTCGTTCTAACACGCCCCCACATATCTACGTCACTATGTGGAAATATTAGCATAATGCCGCCCAAATGAAAGAAGGTGTGGTTTCAGTAACCGTAGTTAGTGTTGATGCAGCCATGTCAGGGAGACGCTGTGTTTCAGTGCGAAAGCAAAAGGACTTTATTTGGCCTTCCGGAAATAGATGCAATTAGCAATCATTGGTTAAGATTTATTTACAACAGAACAGCCCAACCCAGATGTTCGAATTTGTGCAACGCATTTTATGGACGACAGTTTTTTGAACCTAGAAGAGTACAAGGCAAGGCTAAAAAAAAAATGGGTCAATTCCGACTTTGCTATGACAATCTGGCGCTTCTGAATCAGCGACTGTAAGTATGTTTTTTTATTAGTTTAAGTATTTGCTATTGCTATTGAAAATGATTGCTTGTAAATATTGTTTGTATTTTCAAATTACAAATTACTTTTAATTAAATACTTTTCTCACACCAGTATTTTGTATTTTAATTAAATACATTTGAAGAGCAAGTATTTGTATTTGTGCCCATCTCTGTCCAGCAGTCATCCTGTCACCAGCATCATATGTGGACATTCAGCTAAAGTTGGTTTTCATTGAAAGTACGGTCCTGCCATCAACCAGCCAAGGGCCAGCGACTCTAAATCAAACACACTGTGGCATTCGACCCCATTACAGCATTCAGCTAAAGTAATGATTAGAAAGAGAAGATGGACTGCCAGCTCTGTCTCAGACCTTTTCTGTCCCATTAGATCCACATTACCAGTCTCCCACCCCTACAAATGAGGAACCTCATTTCTCTCTTAAAGTTATCTGATATATTAATTTAGCAATGGATGTATTTATTTTACTTTGCAAATGAAATATTTGTTGTGCTCTCATTTTATTTTACCTGATTTGATTTGTTTTGTTGGTTGGTGTAAAAACCTTTCCTACTTTCTCATAACTATTTAAATATTGTGCGCCAACAGTTATCTCAGTTAGACGTTGTAAAACATGCATTTCATTGACTCGCTGTCATGGCTGCTGAGAACAGATTGTTGTGTCATCACATTTTGTTGCGATTATTGCAGTGAACCATGATTGAGTAGATAAGTACGGCTGACTGTTCTTTCATCAAATTAAGCATTTCATGCATTATTGATATTTTTAGACGTGCAAGAGAATTCAAGAGACTAAGCAAAATAAATAAAGTTTAAAGGTATCAGTACACTGAACAAATCACAACTACACTATAAAAAAAAACTGTACAAAAACAGAAAAGGAAAAATGTTATGCCATGACATTTTTCACTACATTTGATAATGTTTCACTAAGTAAGATTAATTGACATTAAACTTAAAAAAATGTCACTACGTTTATTGACATTAATCTTAAAACACAACACGATGTATAATTCAAAATACTGGAAAACGTGTGAAAAATCAATATGGAAAATTTAATATTAACACTGTACATTAGGCTCTTTTTTTAGAGTGTACACTATTAGTTAATGCTGAACTACAGTGTACTGTATAAATTCAGTGCGTAAGGCTAAATGTATATTTGGTTTATTTTGCAATATTGAGCGGCCAAATACATAAAAATAAAAGCACTGACATAAAATATTAATTTGAATGATTATTATCTTACCTGCATATCATCTTAAATATTCTGCTAAGAAAAAAATAGTCCATTACAATGTGCAAAACAATTAGTATATAGCAACAAGATGAACACTGCAATAATAACCATAACAATATTACAGTAATATGAAATCTGAAGATCAAGTCTGCGAAGTGATACGGGAAACATGAAAATAGCGCCAGGTTCAGGGCAACAGTCTGAGCGTTAATTCTACAACTGACCAATCAGAAATGTGTTTTTCTAAGTGCAGTGTAATAAACCTATTTAGTTGCATATGAGATTTTATTGAGATTATAACTTTATGAGATTATAACTTTTCCAGTTGTTGACAGGAACCTAAAATTATTGCTTTGCTTTTTGCCTTTTTGTCACTTTTTCAAATACAATGGGAGAACCCAGAGCCATTTTTCAAGCTCTCTCCAGATTATTTTAACAGCAGCCCACTAGCTCTGATAAGAGAATGAGAAAATAGATATATTTTGGTCTATGCTCTCATTTAAGAGCCCTCTTTCTGAGTCACCTCACTGTTAACTCTCTGCGGGCATTTACTGCCAGTCAAAATCTGGCTCATACATTTTATGCCAGCTGCATTTATACTGAATAGAGGAAAGGACCTCTTCCTTTGCTGAGGGACTGATAAAGCCACACACTGAGTGGAGGAAATGCCTACAGCTTCACAGAATTGCCTTTTTGTATTTATTTTGACATTTTTGAGCTTTCCTTCCTCCATGCCATTAACACGCCACCACTTTATTTGCAAATAACTTACAATAATAATGTGTGTTGCTGTACAGAAGTCCGGTTTTGTTTTATAATGCTATCTATTTTCATGAAACTGAGAGAATTACAGAATTACTGAGAGTAGATAAAGTGGACGGCTTTTTTTTAGCCACCTGTTTTTTGTTTTACTTCATTTTTTTTAAGATCAAATAGGCCTAAAGTATGATGACTAAATGTTTAACTTATGCAGACTGAATTTTCTGATTATCCCTTTTGAGTTCAATTTGACTTGTTGAGCTCTTGTAAAATTATTTAGAGAAAGAATTCAAACATACAGTATTTTTCCCCATGCAAAGATTGACCTTGGATGTTCATTTTGATGAATGTGTTTTCAACACCATGATTTCAGGGTGTTATTTATCATGACATGATCAATTGTATTTTATCAATCCTGATCAAAAATCAATTTTTATGGTAAAAAATAATTTCCCAGTTACGTAATTTGTATACCTTTAATGATGGAGTCAAACGTGCATCAGAAGAGAAAATCAAGGGTGTACATTAAAAATCAACAATTAAACTAGGAACCAGTTTGAATAAAACAGTAGCCTTCACTTTCCCAGACCGATTTAAACAAGCTATTTCTTGCTCTCCTTCCTGAATGACTTTCTTTATCTAGTTGAAAGAGATAGAGAATGACCCTGATTAGCAGCCCCTGATGTGACTCCACACCAGGTGAACTGGTCATCCAAGGGTCGAGGGGGGTCATATCCATCAGCCCAGCAATGAAAATGGTCCTCATGCTCTTTTTCCAGCTGGAGAGTGATGACGGCCTTGTTCCAGATAAGGGACTGATCCATTGGCCTGATTTGTGGCCAGCAGAGTAATTTCAATGCCCGTCTTTGCACTGATTGGTGAGGCCTGCCTTTGATAAAGGGACAATTTACCTTAGGGGCAATGGGGATGAAACTGCGACAGTTACCTTTATTTGTCTCCACCACAATTCAGTGAATAAAAAATGGTAAAAGCGTGGAAAAATAATGTAAAGATTCAAAATGAAAGAAAAGTTGCACTGTTTTGATTGGTATCTATGACAAAGTTTTCAAGTGTCTCAGTGTCCAACAATATTTCACACACAGCTTTGGTTGGAAGGAATGCACATTGTAACAGTGTAAGGGGTCATTTACACAGGGCCACATTCTTGTGTTCAAAATTAATTAAAAAGATGTCACAGTCAAAACATGTATTTTAATTGTAATTAAATATTTAATTTAAATTAATTAAATTTTTGTTTTTTTATATTATTTTTTTATCACAATATTTTCAGACTTTGTTCCTTGACTTGTGTGTGTTTTGCTCCCCATGTGCCTTCCTTGCCCTTATTTGTTCCTTCCCGTTCCTGTCATGATTATTGTGTTTCATTAGTTCCAGGTGTGTCTCCGGTTCATCGGTTCCTGTACTACGTGTGAGTTAATAAATCCTGCTTTCTATGTTCTCCGATGTCTCCTTGCTCCATCGTCTCCTCGTTCCTCGTTCCTACACAGTAGCAGCAGTCCGTGAATGAATACCAGACCAGCAAAAAGTGAGCAGCGCCTCTTCTCACTGGACTGCCCTGGGGGCCTTCCATCTTGGAGCCCTGCTCCTAGAGTCCTCCAGAACGCCCAGGAGTTATGTCAGACCAGGGATGGGCAAAGATACATCAAAATGTATTTTAAAATAAAATACCAAATACCTTAATTTTAAGTGTATCAAAATAAACTACAAAATACAGCAGCCACACCAAGTATCAAAATAAACTACTGTATTTTAAAAATACTAAAAACTACATTTACAAGGGAGCATGAAATTTCTTCACAAACCTTCCATCAATTGGCCTAATTGATCTATCGCTTCACCAATACACGGATGTTTGTGAACAAGTGAACAATGTTTGATAGCAGCAGCTTTTCTCTGCCCGAGTCATGCAATAAATCTGACATATGCAACCAGTTAACAGATCAAATATTCACATATCCCTGTGATTTCCCAGATGAAGGTTAGTTTTAAGTAACCAACAGTTTAATGTTTAACAGTTTGCGAATGACTCTTAATTAGTTAATTAGTTTAGTAACAAAGGGCCTACTTTGCATCAGCAGCACTGACTCAATGACAAACAAGTCATTCATAAGAAGACAACTGATGGCACCTGAATTCATAGCAACAAGTTTCTAACTAATTAATAATTTGAATGTTAATCATAAATATTATAATATATTATGCGTCAGGTATGCAATGGTATGCAAAGTCATGATCCTACTAAACAGTTACTTCAATTAAGGTACAATATTCAGCAATCAAACATTTATTTATCTATCACTGGACACCTATTTGGAAGTTGAAAACAAACATTTTAGCATTACAACAATTATTAAAAGATCAATATGTTTTGATTTTAAATGTAGCCAGAAACGTAATCAGAAAGTAGCAACAGAAATTGTCAAGGAGTATTAACCCAACTCCAACCACTGAATCTATTGAGAGCCATAGAAGTATAAAGGACATACACATATACACTTATAATAAGTGCAATTGCACCAAGCACATCACATTATATTACTTATTCATCCATGCTTCCTTTTGAATGAATGAATGAATAATTCCTGCCCGCTAAACGGATATATTTGCTTTCCCCAACAGGCCTATCTATGTAAACGATTTAGAAAAATTTCCGTTGATTCACACTTGTGTCTCGTCATCCCCTCGTCAAGTCCTGTGTATTTATAGTGAGTCCTATTCTGAGTTTCTCTCTCTGGTATTAATCATCCATCGGTTCCTGTACTATGTGTGAGTTCATAAATCCTGTTTTCTATGTTCTCCGATGTTTCCTCGTTCCTACACAGTAGCAGCAGTCCGTGACAAGATATCTGTCTTGCATATGTTTGTAAAAAAAAACAATGTCACAGGCCCAAAACACATATTTTTAACATTAATATGCTTTTTATTAAAATGTAATTTAATGTATAATAATTTGTTTAATATTTTATTTTATCCAAATGTTTACAATTAAAAAGACATATTGGACACAACAACGTCCTGTGTGAATGACCCCTAAACTGAGAGTACGCAATGTGATGATTCTGAATGATGCCTGCAGAAAGTCTCATTTTTAAAGTGAAGAAACAAAGACTAAAGTAATTGATCTCTAATGGAACCTTAAGGATTCATCATTACATTCAGAGTTTTGCTGGAATTTCTCAAATGAAGATGGAAATGACAACTGAGACTTTTCCATGTTGCACTTGATATTTCCTCTGTCATGTTAGATGTGTTGATTGAGCATGATGAGAAATTGTAAGACTTACTTCCTATAAGAATGGTTTAAGCGAGAAGAAAGATCAGTAACTGCCTCTGTCTTATGTGTCTCTCTTTTTTTTAATGCACATTTTGAATACTTTTCCAACTCAAAAAAGCAATCTCTCCGAAATGCAAGTTCTCTTGAAATGATTAACAAATTCATCTCAAGACTCAAACAATAATAGTGAGTGAGATACTACTCACATTTTCTCCACATTAGTGACATAGTTTCAATACAGACCTCATTATTTAGTTGTAGTTCAAATACAAGATGAGCCTTATATAAAAGCAATTACTAAGTACATTAACTTGGCACAGACGTGGCTGCTCTCTGAATTAGAGATGAGAAGTTGTTATTTGAGTATTGCTGGTGCAAGATTAACATTCATTTCAAAAACTGAACAAATTTGAGAGCTCATATAAAGCAATTTTTAAAGATAAAAAAATGTATGATTATTATTTTCCTAATATTACTGTTACTTATCCAGATTGTCACTATGTAGTGTCTACTAAGTGGCAAAGTTCTTACCCAAACTGAATAAATGCATATGAAAGACTGAGAGGTGCAGCAATATACACAACCCTTAAGGCTGTTGGACACTGCTGCTTTGTTTGTGCTATCGGTTCGACTCTGCCGTGTTAGAACAAGCGTGGTTGACTCTTAACTTTTATAAATAATATCTCTTTGGATTTGAGACTTTAGTCTTTGCAACTTTACAGATCTCTTTATGCACCAAGAGCATGTAACACTCCAAAGAAAAAGGAAAAAATTAAATCGCATCATACGACCCCTTTAAATATGCATCAGTAACTAATAGATTGAGTTGTGAGTGCAATAGAAAGCAGGAATTTAATGTAAAGTAATTAAGCAGTAATTTATCAGTCATCTTGACATATTTTGTCATAACTTTGATCTTAATAAAAATTATACAGTTACCAGTCGCATTAAAATTTGGTCATACTGAAATTATTAATCTCTAACAACAATATGTGCAACTAGAATTTCCATACAATTTGACAAAACAAATGACACAAATAACATTTTACAAAAATAACTTCTTTTATTTAGAATCTTTAAACTTGTGTGTGTCTGTAAAATGTTTTCCTATCCTATAATTAATCTTAATTGGAAGTGATATATCTTAGAACAGCAAGTTTTATATTTATATTTAATAAGAGTTTATATTATATTATTTGCGATATGATATTAAATCAGGAGATTTGAGGGGGGGGGGGGGGGGTGGGGGTTCAATTAATATTAAAAAAATATCTTAAAACGATGGACAAGAACAATTAAATAATAATATATATAGCAGGCAATTATCATGTTCAAGCATTTGAAGACTCTTGAGCAATTATAGACATTTTAACATTATTTTACCCATAAAAGGCAAAAAAAAGTCATAGGCAGATCAATCAAAGGCAAATAAAATCACTAGAAAAACTATTTAATGATTTATCACTTTTGACCAATAGGTGGAGCTGCTCCCAAACTGATGGGGTGTGGTTAACTAGGGGTGACGATGACACACGTTTAGATTGGTGCCAATATTACAAAGAATTGCAGAAAAACAGGCTTAGATCCTTAGGGGCGCTGCTGAAGCCCAGGCTCAGATTTAGGCTGGGGCTGAGAAGGCGCCGGCTTGGCTGGCTGCTGAGAGGATGGAGCCTTCTGGCGACTTGAAACAGCCAACGCACTGGAGCACTTCGGCAGGAAGTGACACATTGCCTGTGATGACTTCTGTGCCACTGTAAACTGCTCAGCAAAACCATCCACGGCAGGGCCAAACAGTTCCTTGGGAGAGACTGGCGAGTCTAGGAAGGCGACCTTGTCAGCGTCCCTGAACTCCATTAGATTTAGCCAAAGGTGGCGCTCCAGCAGCACCACGCTTGGCCATGGCCTTGCTGATCGCCTGCGCAGTGACCTTAGTAGTGCACAGAGCCAAGTCATTTATTGTGGGCAGCTTTCTGAAGGCATCAGAACTCTGGCCGGACTTGTCCATGCTGCGGAGAAGTTTGGCCTGGAACACTTGGAACACCACCATCATGTGAGCACTGAGCCAGCCTGGCCAGCCATTGAATATGTGGTAGTCCTGTGGTAGTCACAGGGCTTAGATGGGTGCACTGCATGGGCTTTCAACCCAGGGGTCGATGGTGGGCACAGATGCGCAGCTATAACAACAGCTTCCTCCTCAGATCCGCCCAAGGTAATCAAGCCTCTCGCAGCCGACGAGGGGTGCTGATCCTCACGTGTGAAGCACACAGGTGAGTCAAGGCATTGCGGGTAGAGTGAAGCACAAGGGAACTGTGCCAGCATGAGTTCACTTGAGCCCGGTGTTAGAGCCCCTCTGCTCTGCTGTATCTTCCTCCTAGGGGAGGAAGAAAACGGGAGAGCAGGCTGGGGAGGACCGCCTTCGTGGAAGAAGGCAAACCGCAAGTAGAGAAGGGCAAGACTCATGCTCTCGCAGTAAGAACACTCCGTCCTGGTGAGCGCAGCCTCTGGCTCTGCCCAGACACTGCATCAAGCAGGGGTTCCCTGCACGAGCCAAACTCACGGCGCGAGATTTGCATCAACGTCACCTGGAAAATTTTCTCCGAAATTTGCTCTAATAGGCACCGGATGGCCACAGGGATAATTCTTCTGGCTTCTTCCGCTGCAAGGGGCTTCATCTCACGGCGGCGAGCAGCAGACTGAGCTTCTTTCTTCTTCTTCTTTGGCTTCTTGCTGGCAGAGTCAGGGAGGAGATGATATTCGTCGCCGATGGAGAAAAATTGTGACCAAATGGCACTCAGAGACGACTAATAGCGTTCAGCTCCACCCCTTTTGGTGGGTTGAAGCACCATTGGTTCGTGCAACTCCACAAATGTAAACAAATCAGGCTTCAGTATCAGAGAAAACAGGAGTTTCCACATAAGATGTCACCGACGCAACAGGAGAGACCGATTGGGGTGAGTCTTTGGCACTGTCTCCCCAAATTGAGACCTATCATCTGGCCAAGTTTCAAGTCTCTAGGACTTACGGTTTGGTCTGCATAATAATAATAGTAATAATAATAATAATAAAATAATCTTACAATTACAATAGGGTTCAGCGCTTCGCGCTTGAACCTCTAAAAAAATCTGAAGAAAGACATCTGGAAGAGAGAAAAAAGATGAGAGTTTTACAAAAAACATAACTTAAACAAACTACAACATTAACATGCCAAACACAAACATACATACACAGCAGAAAGCACCTACATATGTATCCTTAATATTTAAGATAATATTTATAATGGGGTTTGTAAGGGTTTCATAATATATATCTAAGGTTTGTTCTTTTTAAACCAAATAAATTTTAGAAGTGAGTCTAATTCAGTTTTAAGAAGGAGAAAAGATGGAATAAGAATTGCTTTTGAATGAAAAAAATTAGCATATAGAATAAAACATGACAATAGGAGTTTACTTTTAATATCATTATACTAAAAATAATGTTTTTAAAGCTAAAAGAGTGTGTAACATTGGCGGCATCAAATATAAAAGAGCCAATCTTGGATCAAAATTGTTTGGCAGGAAGTTTATTTATGTTCGTGACTTCAGACGGTGCTGTTACAGCACTAGGCGGATATGACATCATAACCAACGCATTTGACTCTTCTTGGCTCTGAGCGCGGTCTATTGGATTTTATTAGAAATATTGTTTTTCTCTCTCTTGCGTGTGAGGTAATATACCCAAAAACTAATTTGGCATGTTTATTATATGTTTTAAGTGTACATGAAACGGACTAACGTTAAGCGTTTAGTTCTTTTACAGAGCAAAAAATATTGTGCAGGCTACACAGTTAGCTGATAGTGGAGCTAGCTGGCTAACAGTTAACCTCTTAGCGGCAATATTGCAGAAAAATATATTTAGGCAAATTAAAATGTTATGTTTAAGGATAGACTGATAG
The DNA here is from genome assembly GCA_018155175.1 of Sinocyclocheilus anophthalmus. NCBI lineage: Eukaryota > Metazoa > Chordata > Actinopteri > Cypriniformes > Cyprinidae > Sinocyclocheilus > Sinocyclocheilus anophthalmus. The sequence continues at coordinate 243,924 of JADLZN010004347.1, forward strand.
TGGTTAGTTAAGCAAGCATGAAATACTCTGATTTTTCATTGATAACGTTGACTGGCACTGGAGTGCTAGAAGTACTTGACTAGTGATGCTGAATGTTTTGAAATGTGAGTGGATTATATTACTGACTTTAATTTCAGGTTTGGTGTTGATTTGTGGTCTGAGTTTTAATGGCTGCACCTGCCCTGCAACAGCCCAGTTATCTTCTGGTTAGTACTAGATTCAGCTGTTTATATATTATATTTACATTATACTTGTTTATTTCTCTTTCTAACCATTGTGTATTTATACCTGCAGGCCAATTTAAAGGCAGACTGGACCATTAAAACTCTTCATCAAAGATGTGACGAGTTGAGCAAAATTATAGATTTCCCTGCAAAGGTATGGTTCTCTTCATTTAATACATGCAAGAATTTTATTTATTAGTACATTTATGATTAATGTTATTATTTACAGTGCTGTGATACACTTTATAGCCTAATATGGAGGACCCGTTGTGGCTTTATAACGTCCTTATTTTTGCACTCGACACAGGCAGCTTTTTGTTAGATTCATCTGAGAAATCTGATGAGGCAACTGTGCCATTGCCCATGTATTAAGATATTAAACGCAGTCATCTGCTTGGCACATGGCACTGGAACAGCTGCTGTCCTGCTGGTGCTGCTTTCCTCTCACCTTGACTCAACTCTATGCTGTCTGAATGAATGATGTTTGTTTAGTGCTGAAGATTAATTTGAGCATTTGTGCGGGCCAACATGCCTGTTCTCTTGCTTCATTTGTCTTGTGAGGCCCATGTTTACTTGGATTGCTTAGAGTATGGCATGCATGTGCCCCTGATCTTTGTATCAAAAAAATGTATAAAGTCTGGTTTGTGTTTATATGGCATATGTTTAATTAGGAGCTGCATGCAATCTTTCCCTGGTTGGTGGAGAGTGTGTTCGGGAGCCTGGATGGAATCCTTAATGGCTGGAACCTGCGGTATCTGCAGGCTCGCATGGCAGAGTACAACATTGCCGTGGACTTCCTGGGCCCAAGGTTCTTTTTATTTGGTTTATTTTGTATTATTCAGTATTTTTGTATTTGTATATGTGACTAGTATTACCACTGTTTTTCAGAGTACAAATCTGATATATATTACCATTCAAAATTATTATTATTTTTTTTAATGCATGCTTTTATTAATGATGCGTTAAATTGACCAAAAGTGACATTAAAGACATTTACAATGTTACAAAAGATTCTATATCAAAAATAAAATATGTCTTTTAAACTTTCTATCATTAGAATCCTGAAAAAAACATGTGGCATGAAGACTGGAGTAATGGCTCTGCTGAAAATTCAGCTTTGCCATCAAAAAAATGCATTAAATATAATATTTTTTAAAGACTATTCAAAATAGAGATATTTAAATTTTAGTAATATTCACAATATATCTGTTTTTACTGTTTTCTTTCATAAAATAGAGCATAAGTGCTTTTTGAAAATGTAAAAACTCTTACCGACCCAAACTTTTGAATGGTTGTGTAGATATTGCACTGTTGCTCTGTTGTAATCAAATTTTAAATATTTATTCAACAGTGGTCCTATGATGAAATTGGTGTACAAACTACAAGCTGAGGAATACAAGTATGAGTTTCCAGTCAGTTATCTGCCAGTAAGTGTATTCATTTAGGTTTTGGTGCATCATCCCTGATTAATTTCCAAGTGGAAATGGCATTATTCACCGTGTCTACGTTAATTTTGTATTTTGTTTGCACAGGGTCCTATAAAGTCGTCCATTCAGGCTGGGGTTTTGCCCGACTGCCCTCTGTTTCACAATAAAATCCAGTTCCCCATGTCAGGCCTTCTATTGCTCAGTACGTCTTGGCTCTTTACACCCTAACTTTTATATTATGCTATAAATTGTATTATATAACTTATTATAACTGTTACAAGGGTGTTTCATCACTGTCTTTCTCTCACATATCTGTTTTTAATTTTTCGCAGATCCTTTTGAATATTATATGTTCAACTTTGCCTCCAGTCTCATTGCACCAAAGGTCTGTCCTCTTCTGCTGTCATTTTGCAAGAACAAATGTTCTGTTCACTTAATTTTCACACCCTGATGGTTATTTAACAGAATTACAGGATTTAATTGGCTCATTATAAGTTCATTTAAATGTTGTTTAAAAGCCTTTTCAGAACTACCCTCCAGGGCAGCATGGGAGTTGCTCAGATAGCGCATACTTTGTGCTTGTCGACACCTACCTCAAGTACTTTCTCCCTACAGAGGGCAATGTGCCTCCATCACCTTTCTCAGACACCATGGGAACCGTGACTTCTCCTGCTCCAAGGTATCATTTTGTCATTTAAAATAACCTTTTCTCAGCAAATAAGCTCCAGTTTTATATGGTTTTATATTCTTCCTGTCCCAGGTCTCCCAGTGTGCCTTATGTTGGATATGGTGGTCACAGCACCAGTTTGTTGAAGCGTCATATTACACATCAGCCCTCAGTCAACGCTGACCCTGCCGCTCAAGAGATCTGGAGGTCAGAGACGCTTCTGCAGGTAGGAACAGATTAGGGCTGAAACGACTCCTCGAATACCTCGAGTAACTCGAATACAAAAAATCAAGGCAAATTATTTTACCTACTGGCGGTTTTAATTTAACATTTAAAGGGGTCATATGATTTTGCTAAAAAGAACATTATTTTGTGTATGGTGTAATGAAATGTGTTTATGCGGTTTAAGGTCCAAAAACACATTATTTTCCACATACTGTACATTATTGGTTCTCCTCTCTGCCCGCCTTTCTGAAACGCATCGATTGTTACAAAGCTCATCGGTCTGAAAGCGCGGTGTGCTCGATTGGCCAGCTAGCCAGTGCGTTGTGATTGGCCGATTACCTTAAGCGTGTGACGGAAATGTTACGCCCCTACCATAGTGTGATGCCTTGTCCCGGCTGGAGCGACGAGACAAAAACATTAAAAACCCATTATAAACGAGGCATTTGTTGCATCCAGTGGGGACATATTTACTGATTATAATTACTTATACTGTTTTTTATGCGTTGCATTGCATTGCATCACGCCGCGTAAACATAAAAAACTGTCTGCATTTGTGATCGTGGAGAGAAATTACAAACAAAAAGTGCTACTCTACACTGCTCAAAACTCAGTGAATCGTCAGTGGCAAAATTCTTTAAATATAAAAAAAAGTACTTACAGTCTGTGAGTCAGAACAGCCGGCATGGTAGTCTACTCTACAGGATCAGGAAACAGTCCTCCATACAATGCGGGAAAATCGGATATTTGGGTGAGGCGGTTCGGGAACAGGGTTGTAAATACATTCTTAACACGAGTCTATCGTCCTCTTTGGAAAGCCAAACAAAGTAGTTTCGCTTTCACAACGGAAACACGGTCACAACACGGCGGGGCTGAGAGAGCGCGGAGGCCGGGAGGCCTAGATTTGTGAGCGGGGCCGCCTTGAAGTGATAGCGGCGGGTCGGTGGGCTTGAGAACGGCGCGGAGGCGGGCTTGCGGCAACCACATGTGACGACCCCGGTTGGAATCTCAGCGACCAGCACGGATCAGCTTCCAGGCATGACGAAGCAGATATCGTCCTCTTTTGAAAGACCAAACAAAGTAGTTTCGCTTTCACAACGAAACACACAGAGCCTTCACGACACGGCGGCAACAACAATACTACAGCCAGAATAAAATTTACGCCTTCTTTCTTTGCATGAACTTTTGGGCGGCGTTATGCAAATCTTCCCAGATTGTGACGTTGGTATGTGGGGGCGTGTTAGAACGAGACGTTGTAGGTAGGCGTGGTGTGACTTTGAACTTTTATAAAGAATATCTCTTTGGATTTGAGACTTCTTTAGTCTTTGCAACTTTACAGATACTTCTTTATTCACTAAGAGCTTGTAACACTCCAAAGAGAAGGAAAAATTTAAATCGCATCATATGACCCCTTAAAGTTTTGTCTTGAAATGAATGGTATTAAAATATCAGTATTCACGTTTTAAAAAATAAAAAATATTATTTATTCAGTTGTCACTGAAGGTTAATGCGTTTGTCCCTCTGGCGCTGAATTAAAGTGTAACTAGGGATACATCTTAATGCCTCTTCAGATGCAGCTTCTGTGTTTCCTCTGAATTGCAAAGATACATTTTGTTGATACTGATATCAGTTGTTTGGTAACAGCCCAAATGTCTTATTATTCTAATTGACTGATTAAATGTAAGAATTTGACTCAAAAGATGATGCACACTTTTAGAAAAAAAAGGCTTTATAAAGGTAAAAATGCCCATAAAATGTAAAAATCATTTAAAACTTGTTGGAAAAGATTAATTTCTATCAATGCTGAAAACTGACCACACAGAATAAGCAGAATATCAAAACAAGTTTTACACACACACAACAACCAACCAGTACGTATAGGGACATTTAAGAGGGTTTATTCTCCAAATAACTCTAATTTCATGTTGCAGAAAAATGTGTTTAGAAATTGTGTATGGACTCTTGTTCCAAGTTACCTTCCTGTCCACTGATTTTTGCCTCTCACAAAAGCCACAAAGCCTTCCAAGAAGACAGTAAAGGCTTATGTCATGCTTGAGCTTTAGTTAGGCTGAAACTTGAAAGTTAAGTTGCACGACAAATGCAATGTTTAGGTGTTATTATTATTTTTATTACTAATATTTTGATTTATGCCTTAGTTTTAGATTGTATTGTTTACCTTTTTTAAAGTAATGTGAAACTGATTTTTGTATTTTTATTTATTTTATTTTATTTATTATATAAATTTTTTTATTGATATATTTGTATTTGCATTTTGAATGTAATTTGCCAATTAAATGGTTTTAGTTTTCACGGTTATTAATGTATGCAATTTCAGCAATAAAAAATTGTATTTTTCTAAAAAGAAAACAAATTAGTTGTTTATTTTAAGAGACTTATTTTATTATGTCTTGTATATTTAGTATTGCTCTGTAATAAAGAAAAATTACTTCTTATCTGATTAATCGATGGAGTAATCTGTAGAATACTCGATTACTAAAATAATCGATAGCTGCAGCCCTAGAACAGATGTTAACTATTCTTAATTGTCATTCGTGATGAGTTTACTTCATGTTTTGGCATGAACTTCATGGTTGTGTGTTTCTAAAGGTGTTTGTGGAGATGTGGCTCCATCACTATTCTCTGGAGATGTACCAGAAGCTGCAGTCTCCTCAGGTGAAGGTAAGAATGTGATCCGGGCCCTCAGACCTACACACTCCCTTCCTCCTCTGCGCACGGCTGGCTAGCTCCAACCCTTCACCCCCGCACTGCATAGGGACTGCTGCACGACACCTACCCTGACTTATGCACTCCCTCTCCCTCTGTGAATGAGACGCATATGCCGTCTACAAATATACCCTTTGTCATTCATAGCTAGAGTGTCAATATTTGCATTTTTGTATTAAGCTTTTTTATGATGGGAATTGAAAATATTGGAATTTGATTTTAGAACTATGCTAATATAGATGGCCTCAATGTATGGCTAACAGATATAGTCTAAAAACTACAAAGTTTTGCCCTTTAAAGCTGAATCTGAACTAGTCCTTCACATTTCAACAAATGTTTTATTGCTAGTGCTGTTACACTGCTAATGTTCTGTATTTGACATAAAATGAATAGAATTTTTTTAAATCACATTTTAAGCTATTATTGCTTAAATCAACATGAAATAACTAACTTTCTGAGTTTAGTAGTCATTTTAAAATTGTTCATATAAAATATTTTGATAAAAATAAGTCAGTCATTTCAGTTGTCCCAGCTTATTTCATTTTTAAAAAGATTTGTTGAAAAATTAAATTTTCTTGTGCAATACATGAATATACCATATATAATGTGTTGTGTGTGTATTTATATAGATATATATACTATTATGATATATATATATATGATATTATATATATATATATATATTATAATATATGTCTGCTAAAATAAATTTAGTTTTTTTTTTATATTACCTTATATGAATATAATTTTGCGGAGTTTCTTACTAATCCAGTTATCAGCTTAATTTCAGATTGTGCAAGCTCTTGATTTTAAATGTTAACCGAACATTAATGTCTTCTGTAGCTGGTTTTGGGTACTTCATCATCCTCTCTATCCAGTGCTAACGCATTTTAACCATATTGCTGGTGTATTTCATGTGAATTTGGGGGGGGGGTCATCTGGAAGTTGTATTGAGGCCCCCTAGGGTTTCAGCCCCTGCAGTTGAGAACTATTTGTGTAAACATGAATTTGCCATGAATTTTTATTTCCTCTGTGCTCAAGGATTTACAGTTCAAATCAACCCAATGTCATATGATTGCTAAACATAGAAGGGGATAAAAGAGAAATGCAGCTTTTTAATTCACATTTATTTTGTTCTCTGTTGTTTGATGATTTGGGCGGAATAAGCATAGTACACACTGGGCATGTGATTGAAGTGGTCGAGTTATTGCTTAATGTTTGAGTCTGCATGATGCAGCCCGCTGGCTCCTTGATATGTCTTTTGTCTTTGTTCTTTGGCTGTGGGGTGTATGTAAGCTTTTGGTGTCTCTGGCTTCCGAGTCTATTTCCCTGTCCGTGTGTTATTTACAGTCAGTATATCAGTGGAAGTCTCCCTCCAGTCAGCCCAGAGCATATTAAGTCTGGCATCATTTAACATTTTTGTGGTGGAGATTATGAACTGGAAGTCACCAGTTTACTGAGAATTAGAGAAATAGTTCACCCAAAAAATGAAAAAAAAAAAAAAAAAAAATCACCCCCCCCCCCCCCCCCCCCCACTCATGTTTTTCGAGATTTAGGCCGGCTATTTATTTTACACAAAAAGAACTTTTCATTTAATATAACAATTTTCACATATTTATATAAAATATCCATATTATGAACATTATCTGTAATAGTGTAATGATTTGGAATGAAATGAGGTTGAGTAAACATTTTTTTGGGGGTGAACTGTTAAATTCTAGGGATGAAAATTAAAACCATTTCCATGGACTGAATTTATTTAGCAAAAATCAGTAATTTGGAGTAGGGGTCGACCGATATGTGTTTTTCAAGGCCGATACCGATTATTACAGATCAAGTAGACCGATAACCGATATTTTGAACCGATATACATGTCTGGTGTAAAAATGAAAATTAATGTCAAAATTAAGAAAAACAAGGGCTCTGACAAAAAACTTTCTTCCTGGTTTGGTTGAGGGTAGTATACACAGTAAACTCTTTATTTTTTGGCACACTACTTATTTAGTGGGTTTACCATAAAATAAAAACATGGAAAAAATAGCGTAGTGTGGATTATTTTAAACAAAAGTTTTATTAATTGTTGTAGTAGTCAGGGGTTAAAGCAAAAAAAAAATCTTTTGATTGAAAACTTTTCCTCCGCTAAACCCCTTTCCTCAGCCATACCTGTCACACACCCAGTTTAAGAGCAGTGTTTTTCTTCTTGTAATCAAGAGCGCTTGTCCTCCTAATTTAAAAAAAATTAGCACCTTCTGATCAATAATCAAAAATTCTTATCAAAAATTTGCCTTCCCAATATGAGGTGATGTGATTTACAGGGGCATTTTCTTTTTGCAATGGCATTTTCATCTGTAAAATTCAAAGATTTATGTTTAAGCTTTTTAAAATTTATTTTTAAAACAATATAATAAGAAGTAGAATAAGACAAATAAGTTACCAATCATGAAATTAGTATTAATGAAAAATTAATTTGTACTACAGAGGTGGCACAAAAAGAACACAAAAAGTGGCTTGTAGGTACATTCTCGGACGTTTAATGAGGCTCAGAGGTGGCATGAGTGCATTTAAATTAATAAATTCATGTTGAGATAAATTTTTTAAATATAACATTTTGAAAACAGAAACATTAAATTATTTAAATAACTGAAATTATAAGCTAAAAATTAAACTAAATCCGCCAGCAAGTGGCTGCAAGTCACTGATTTCATCACTGAATCATTCATTCAATTGATTAATTTGAACGGCTCATTCATTCAGGAATGAAGCAAGTGACTGTCTTTATGAATGGGTAATCATGAATCACTGACTCACTAGATTCGTTCAAAAACGCACTTTCATTCATGAATGAAACTCGACAGTGTTTGCTTTAGAGAGGCGAAGCGGCTGTGACTGGTACTTTATTAGAACTATTTGTGGATGAAAATAGAGAAATCAGGCGGCAGTACTGGTCTATGAAAACTGTTGTATTAAATCAATATCATATTTGCAAACTCCTTTAATAATTATTAAAATCTGTCACTCTCTTTATCGCTATCTGTGGTCGCACAGAAAATGAGAGTTCTCAAGACTCAAAAGCATGTGCAAATGATAAGTTCCGTCATCTGTCATCGCGTTATAAGCGCGGAACTTGCAGGAATGAGTAGAATTATTATTAATAGCCGCAATTCTGCGCCTGAAATTCAAGACCTGCTCTGTGTTCTCTGTGAGCGGCGTTATGTTGTCAGTGAGAAGCTGCAGCCGTGGCAGGGATGATTTTTTTGTGTGCTGGTGTTCTGACAAATAATGCTACCTATCAGATTATGCTACCAACTAATCGTCAGACCAGTCCGGTCCACAGAACTAGAACAACAACAATGTGCTACATGTTTCTTTTCCCCTCATTTATTCCAATTGACGGAAATCCGTCGTAGCGACGGAAAACTTTCATCCCCGAGTAGTATTTACATGCACCACAGTAATATATTTCTGATAATTTCATTAAGCTAACCCGAATTTATATTTTGACGGGTTGCCATGAGGCACTTGTTTCTGTAGGTCTATGTAAATGATATGAAGATAGTTTTACTCCAATGAAACTGTCAACTGCTCATGAAGTGACTCTTAGAGGGATCAGAGCAGTTCTGGAGATGTTGTTCAAGTATTTATGTTCTCATGTAGTGATATGTCAGAAGCTGAAATCACCGCAAGCGTCGCACACTTTGTGTAGAAAACAAAACCGCTCATCTGTGCCATTTACATACAGAGACACGCAGAACATGCTGGATTCATATTTAAATAGTATTTTTGCGGCTTAATATTTACAGATACTAGTCCATATTGCGACTCTATTTAAGTGTACTGACCTACTTTTGATTAATTCATCCAAACTTTGACAAATTCCGTGACATTCCGCGTCATACAGTAAATTCCATGACTGGATTCCGTCCGAGAATCGCGGATAGATAATATTGAGGTGTTTTGCAACTTCAGTGTAACGTTAGTGGATTGGGATCTACTGCAAATTAAGCAACGTCTGCTGCTGCCTTACCTTTGAGAGACAACTGATGCGTGATCACAGAGTGGTGAGGTCTGACAGGCTGCGTCAGAGCCAAATAGCGCGTTTCAAAATTAAGTTATTTTATCGGCGAATCGGTTTTGAAAATTACCGATAATCATAAAAATGCGTAATATCGGTGCCGATAATCGGTCGACCCCTAATTTGGAGAAAAAAAAATAGTAAATTGGTGACTGCTATCAGTGTGTTTCATGGTGAAAACATTAGATGCAGTGTCTCCTTTTCTGCTTTTATAAGCTCCATTTGGTTTTATTTGAAATCATAGAGATTAGATCAAACTAAAGCCGAAGGTAACATAACATACTTCATCAAACAGACAATTCTCTTGTGAATCAAGGGCCAGATTAAAAATTATGTTCCTTGGTTGCCTTGACTACGTTTTCCAGGCTTCCTGAGGCAATCCAATTCTACAGTTTTCTGTAGTTTATACTCTAGTTAGCATCATTCCAAAATTAGTTTTACTTTATAAAATGTCAGTAACAAAAAAGCAGTTAGACACCATTTTCTCTGTAATTTTTTTAAGAATATATCATTTGGCGGTATTTCAGTTAGAAAATCAAACCATGTCACATTACACTAGAGTTTGCAATTTTTGCGAAAAGGACAACTGCATCGTCTTCATATTCATTGCATTTCTCTTTTGTGGTCAATATCGATTTGTTTCTTTCTTTCCTTTTGTACACCCCCATTTTGGTCCCGATGTCCAACTATTTTTCTTGGATTGCACTCTGTCCTTTTTTCCTTTCTATTTTTATGTTCACTGCCCTGCTCCCCTCTCCCCTTTTCTTCCTTTCCTTCCCCCACTGTGTTCCTCTCTTCCCTCTCCCGTCCCCTCCCCTCCACCCGTTTGTGATGGGTCCTTCAGCTGGCGTTGTTGCAGTACCGCCTCAGTATGTCCAGCATGCTGTGCCAACCCCCCGCCCCACCAGGCTCTGGGACCCTCCACACATACCAAGTACTTTTACCTTTTCATTCAGTTCCACGGGCTTCCTGGAGGTAACCTAAGATTAGATAGGAGTTAGACTAGGGGTTGATTTTAACATTAATGGTTTTGGCCAGTCTTAAGTTGGGAGATTTGGTCTGATTATAATGTGTGATTGAATTTATGTGACTAATAATTAGTCTTGTGATTTACTAAATTATTAGAATATATTGTGATGTTCAGAGCTTGTAGTGAGAAATGCGTCTCTTTTTTTAAAGCATGTCTCTTTTTATGGAGATTTTAACCAATTTAATTTGATTTGCTATTTTTATTTATCTGTATCTTTTTGGGTTGTTTGTTTTTGTGCCTTCAACTATGCAAACACTACTACACTACACAGAATATTCAAATTGCTCAGACATCTTTTGTTTTATTGTTTTCAAAAATACCTTGTATCAACTATATATGTGAAACCCTAAGTAAGATGGTTTTGATAACGTATTTCACTGTGGATGCCATGTAAGGTGTTGTTGTCAGTCTGTATATGCTGCCTGTTTACACCTGGTATTGTCATCCATCTCAGATGATCCCATCAAAAGTGGATAGACGAGACGGATGACATTTACACCTCGTAGTAACAGACGTCATGAATGCGTTTAGTGTGGCCACTTCTGGGTTTTTTTTTTTTTCTTTTTGTGAGTTTTTTTTTTTTTTAAACCAGTTTATGAAATTAAGAACATTGAGAATTACCAGTACTACTCTATAGAAATCAATGGATTTAATTAAGCTCCTTAAATGAACCTCTCTGTTACTGCATGTAAATGTCAGACAAACTGGTTAATACCAGGTAGAAATGGGTTCTCGGATGGTAAAAATCTGACCTGTGTTTGGATGATGTCTTAGGAGCCCTTCACGCCTTCGGAGGAGCACGTCCTTGTTGTGCGTCTTCTGGTCAAGCATCTGCACGCCTTTTCCAGCAGTCTGAAGCAGGAGTCAATCTTCTCCTCACCCTCTGCCCACTCCCACAGCAGTCCTCTGGAAGAGCTCAAGCGGTGGGTTTTTACAGCCTGCAAGCCTCTGTCAACTCATCCAGATAATCAGGCTATAGAACTAAAATATCTGTAAATCTAAGCTGGCATGTCATAAAGAGGAGCTATTCGCCCGATCAGGGGCTGGGGACTTGATTAAGCTGTCTTCTGTTTTACTGCTCTGTCAATAAGCCTCCACTCTCTGTCTTTCTTAGTGTGGTGGTACAGAGGTTTGTTCAGCAAAAGCTATATGTCTTCCTACAACACTGCTTTGGTCACTGGCCTTTGGACGCCTCATTCAGAGCGGTAAATGTCCTTGAGTGCACACTGATGTTTGGAGCCTACTTTTCAGTAAACATTATGCACTGTTCAAAACGTAGTGAAGGCTATGATGCTAAATGGATGTATTTTAAAGTAATATGTTTGTTTTGTCGTTTAGGTACTAGAGACATGGCTTAGTTACATCCAGCCCTGGAGATACACTGGAGAAAAAAACAACACACAAGCAGACGGACAAAACAGAACTGTTCCCGATAAATGGTATTTTATATATTGGGTGCTTGTTAAAAGATTACATACACTACTGTTCAAAGTTTGGGGTTGGTTGAGATATATAATATTATATAAATATAGAATGCTAACTTTTATCACAAGGAGCAATTCAAAGTTTCAAAAGTGACGGTAGGGAAGGTTTACAAACATTTAGAATTGACTAAGGTTTCCCTATTCACATAAATGCTGTTGAAAATATTTTTCACACACACCACTGTATATACACATATACAGTGGGTACGGAAAGTATTTATACCCCCTTAAATTTTTCACTCTTTTTTTGTATTGCAGCCATTTGCTAAAATCATAAGTTAATTTTTTTCCTCATTAATGTACACACAGCACCCATATTGACAGAAAAACACCACAGAATTGTTGACATTTTTGCAGATTTTTAAAAAAGAAAAAACTGAAAATATCACATGGTCCTAAGTATTCAGACCTGTGACATCAGTAATTTAGTAGAAAGTACTTTTGATCTAATACAGCCATGAGTATTTTTGGGAAAGATGCAACAAGTTTTTAACACCTTTATTTGGGGATCCTCTGCCATTCCTCCATGCAGATCCTCTCCAGTTCTGTCAGGTTGGATGGAAAACGTTGGTGGACAGCCATTTTTATGTCTCTCCAGAGATGCTCAGTTGGGTTTAAGTTAGGGCTCTGGCTGGGCCATTCAAGAAAAGTCACAGAGTTGTTGTGAAGCCACTCCTTCGTTATTTTAGCTGTGTGCTTAGGGTCATTGTCTTGTTGGAAGGTAAACCTTCGGCCCAGTCTGAGGTCCTGAGCACTCTGGAGAAGGTTTTCGTCCAGGGATATCCCTGTACTTGGCCGCATTCAACTTTCCCTCGATTGCAACCAGTCGTCCTGTCCATGCAGCTGAAAAACACCCCCACAGCATGCTGCTGCCACCACCATGCTTCACTGTTGGTACTGTATTGGACAGGTGATGAGCAGGTGCCTGGTTTTCTCCACACATACAGCTTAAAATTAAGGCCAAAAAGTTCTATCTTGGTCTCATCAGACCAGAGGATCTTATTTCTCACCATCTTGGAGTCACTCAGGTGTTTTTTAGCAAACTCCATGTGGGCTTTCGTGTGTCTTGCACTGAGGAGAGGCTTCTTTCGGGCCACTCTGCCATAAAGCCCCAGCTGGTGGAGGGCTGCAGTGATGGTTGAATATCTACAACTTTCTCCCATCTCCCGACTGCATCTCAGGAGCTCAGCCACAGTGATCTTTGGGTTCTTCTTTACCTCTCCCAAGGCTCTCTCCCCCGATAGCTCAGTTTGGCCAAACGGCCAGCTCTAGGAAGGGTACTGGTCATCCCAAACATCTTCCATTTAAAGGATTATGGAGGCCACTGTGCTCTAAGGAACCTTAAGTGCAGCAGAAATTTTTTGTAACCGTGGCCAGATCTGTGCCTTGCCACAATTCTGTCTCTGAGCTCTTCAGGCAGTTCCTTTGACCTCATGATTCTCATTTGCTCTGACATGCACTGTGAGCTGTAAGGTTTTATATAGACAGGTGTGTGGCTTTCCTATCAAGTCCAATCAGTATAATCAAACACAGCTGACTCAAATGAAGGTGTAGAACCATCAAGGATGATCAGAAGAAATGGACAAAACCTGAGTTAAATATGTGAGTGTCACAGCAAAGGGTCTGAATACTTAGGACCATGTGATATTTCAGTTTTTCTTTTTTAATAAATCTGCAAAAATGTCAAACAAAGTCTGTGTTTTTCTGTCAATAATGGGGTGCTGTGTGTACATTAATGAAAAAAAAAAATTAACTTAAATGATTTTAGCAAATCGCTGCAATATAAAAAAGAGTGAAAAATTTAAGGGGGTCTGAATACTTTCCGTACCCACTGTATATATATATATATATAAATAAACATTTTAATAGTAGTGTACATCAAATGTTGTTTCACAGAGAGCATTGAATGTGTTTTGGCAGTTTGTGACGTTCAGATCAGTGCTTACCAACTGGGTCTTTGTCATTTACAGGGCCTCATTTGTGCAGGAGAATTTGCTTGTGTACACAAAGCTTTTCCAGGGCTTCTTGAATCGAGCCATGCGCACAGACTTGGTCAATGCCAAAAATGCCCTGATGGTCTTTAGGGTCGCCAAAGTCTTTGTTCAACCAAACCTGTCAGAGATGATCCAGAAGGGTATGTGTGAGAGATTTTATTATATGATATGATATATTGCTTTATTATGAGCAAATCATTGAGAATTTGTATCTCCAGCTGAGCAATTGTTCTTGGAGCCAGAGCATGCCATCCTGCAACGACAGAACCGTGTTTTCCTGACACCTTCACATGGTGGCAGCTTCCTTTCTTCCCGCCAGCCAATGGGGACAGACAGCGTCTTCAAAGTCAAAAGTCATGTTTACAGCCTGGAAGGGCAGGACTGCCAGTACAACCTGATGTTTGGTCCTGATCTACGGAAGAATGTAAGCTGACAATTAATGCTAGTTCTAATTAGTGCTAAAATCAATGTTGGATGCATGTGATGAGCAGTCATGTGATCATGAATGGTGTGAAAACAGATAAGGATATTATAGACCATGATTCCTTCTGTCAATTCCAGGTGCTAAAGCTCATCCAGATTATCGCCCAAGCCCGACAGACGGCTAAACGGATATCGGATCATTCCACGGAAATGGCTGCAAACAACTCTTTTCTCTCATGGTTTAGCGTTGGTTCCTCGGATCATAACAACACTTTTAACGGAGGAGAGATGGATGATATGGGAGAGGGTGTGAAGAAAACCCATGAGTTCCTGGACAAAGCACTGGACTACCTCTGTCAGATATTCCGGGTCAGTCTATAACTGCTTTTATTAAAGATGTGTGTCATAAGCTACCGTTCAAATGTTTGGGGTCAGTTAAAATTTCTTAAAGGGGTGGTTCACTGGTTTTTTTCTAGGCTTGATTGTGTTTATGGGGGGCAGTGTAACATATTAAGCTTTGTTTGAAAAAAAAAAAAAACATTATTTTTCACATAATTTACCTTAATGCCACACCAATCTGTCCCTTCTCTGAGAAACGGGCTGATCTTTTCCTGTTCTTATGAAGCCCCGCCCTCAGAAATAGGCCGATGGGTTGATGGTAACTAGCCAGGTGTTGTGATTGGCTAAACCGCCTCTAGTGCTCGTCTAAACGTTACTGCTCACCTCACCCATGCCCGCAGAATGTGCTCCAGTTGTATTGTAAACAACGGCGTCGTTAATATCGCTTATCAGTTTGAGCCCGATTGAGAAGCAGAGGATATTATTGAAGAGGATCGTGCAGAACCTGTGCAAGCACGGCTTTTAATGGTAGGCCTATGTTTTTTGTTTGTTGTTGTCTCATACTTTTAGATATGCTGTTATTTGTAAATTCTACTGCTTATGTTAGCTTTTAAAATACGGTTTTATCCTGATTAAAGCTTTAATATAGTACGGCAACTGCACGTGCGTCCATGCATAATGCTTCTCATAGATATGTGTAAATAAGTGTATAATTGGAACAGTTCAATATTAGAGAGAGAGAGAGAGAGAGATGCAGAGCAGGGGGATGCGAGGAACAGTATTAAGAACCGCTGCTTTAGAACATTGATTTTGAAACTTGTGAATCCATTAGAATTGTTAGAAGACAGAATCGCGATTCATATATGAATAGATTTTTACGTGCACCTAGGGATGCACGGTTATGAAAATTTCATATCACGGTTATAGTGACCAAAGTTATCACGGTTATCAATATTATCACGGTTTTGTTCAAATTAGATGAAAACATTCAAAAAGGACTGATACAAACACTGAAAACTTTTCAATAAGTTTTATATTTGAAAATCAACAAACAACAAATACAATTAGCAGCTACAGTAAATGCACTTTTATTTTTAGCAAAAACATTAAATTAACATTAAAATGAAGCCCTAATAATAATAAATCACTTGAAGATCGTGATCTTCAGTTAGGAGATCTTGTGATGCTTTTTAAAGCAAAGTTGGGGTTGATTTCGAGTTCACATACAAACATAAATAGAATAGGCTAATTAAATTTGTCTATTTTAATGTAAGACAACATATTTTTCGTCAGTTTATCTGGGTTTGTGAAGTCACGAACCCGGGAAGTAACTCGTTGTAGTCCCTACCAGAAGTTTTTGTAGGCATTAAACTGCCAGAGTTTTAAAAAACGATATCTCCGTTTGCATTGAAGCTCAAACAGCAACATTTAGACACTAACTAACGTTAAAAAAGTTAAACCGCAATCAACCACCCCTTTAAAATCTTAAAGTTCTTAAGTCACCAAAGCTGCAATTATTTTACAAAAATACAATAAAATGTAATACAATAAAATAGTAATATTATTACAATTTAAAATAACTATCTTCTATTAAAATATATATTTAAAATTTAATTTATTCCTGTGATGGAAAGCTGAATATTCAGCATCATTACTCAGTCTTCAGTGTCACATGGTCCTTCGGAAATCATTCTAATGTCATTATCATTAAAGGTTGTTTTTTTCAGGATTTTTGATGAACAGAAAGAACAGATGTATTTGAACTAGAAACATTAGGAAATGTCTTTAATAGGGCTGGGTTTCGACACATTTCACGATTCGATTCTCATTCATAAGCTTTCGATTAGATTCAATATCCATTCATTTGGATACATTTCAGGTACAGCACATGCCAGATTTTCAAAGAAAAAAAATCTCAACTAATGCTGTAAAATATACATGAGAGTCAGTTGGTAATACATTACTATAATATTGAAGGTTAAAATTGACTGATTTGTTAAAATTACACTTAATGAAGTTTTTAAAATGTACAATTACATAATATTTCTACTTCAACTTGTTATTTTTAAATATAAACATAATGGTAACTGTCATAAAAACTTGATGGATTTATACAAACATAAATAAAACACTGAAGAACAGTAAAAATTATAATGAATATATTATATGGTGCAAATATTTAGTAAAACGCCCCTCTCTACAGTTTATCTGACTAATGAGTTTATGGTCACCATATATTTTTTCTGAGGTAAATGTGACACTGTTTACAAGGCATCTTTGCGCAGCTGATACACTGACTGAGCGATTACATGAGACCGGATATGGATTGTCAAGTTGTACTCTTTCTTTTAACTTGCCTTCGGGTGTGTAGTCATGTTTATTTTGTGGTGAAACTGGTATTAATGTGGAGGTGATGATCAGTTCATGTGCACCTAGCACTGCTGCGTCTGTACAGCGATCTGTCACTCCACATTAAACAGCGCCAAAACGGCATTTATTGTTTAAATGCGTCTGCAATACAATGGACAGAATTTGAAATCTGAGACTTTGTTTCATATTAAAAGTACCAAGGCACAATGCTTATTGTTATTGCGATATATTGGATTGGAAGTCCCCTTCAACGTTCAGTCCATTAACGAAAACAGGCTTCGACCAGGGATCCTCAAATCTGGCCCACGAGATACACTTTCCTGCAGAGTTTAGCTCCAACCATAATAAAACACACCTGAGCATGCTAATCAATGTCTTCAGGATCATTAGAAAACCACAGGTAGCTGAGTTTGATCATGGTTGGAGCTAAACTCTGCAGCGCATTGGACCTCCAGGGTAAGATTTGAGGAACCCTGGGCTAGACTATTCGATTCTTGGGATTTAAGAATCGATTAATATCGAGATATCGATATTTTTTTACTTTACTGTCACTTTTGATCAATTTAATGCGTCTTTGCTGAATTAATATTCTTTCAAAAAAAATGTATCTTTCAGATCTCAGTATTTGAATGTTAATGTATATTTTAATATGTATAGTTCACTTCACCTTTAATTTAGTTTCATGTTGTACAGTTGAATGCAGGGCAGCTGTCTCAGCTGATAGGCAATGTGGCATCTGTAGACGATGAAGGGGCATCTAAACAACTGCCAGACTGCATCCCGAGTGAAAATGGGCTTTTGTTAACAGACCTGGGCAGGTTGCAGGTGAGTTATAGTGTGGCGATCTTCTTCAACATATTAATTTTGTGAGTCATACCAATATTACTACAAATCTGATTTCATATTTTACAGATCATCAATGGTCTTCGCAGATTTGAAATCGAATATCAAGGAGATCCAGAGCTTCAGCCTATCAGGAGCTACGAAAATGCTTTTTTGGTTCGACTGATGTTCCAGATCTCGTCCTTTATTAATGCAAGAGTAAGAATATTGCTTAGCCTAGAGTTTCATCCAAAATTAAACTTCATTATGGTTATTAATGTATGTGTTGATGCAGCAATGATGCACATGCATTTCACTTCAATCAAATGTGACCATATTGGTTGTGTCTTATAGTTTGGAGACCACATGGAGGTGCTGTGTTCTCGACAGGACCTCCTGGGCAGTATAGGACGACACTACTTGAGAAGTTCCTCAAAAGTGGCAGAGCAATGGCGGAAGAGTCCGGTGACACGGCAGATGAGGGAACGCCCTCAGCGAGCCCGTCTCAGCCTGCGGGTGTTGGCCAGCTATCGCACCCTCCTCATCCTCCTCCTGCTCTACATGCTGTTTGCACTACTGTCATTCAGTGTTCTCTCCAGCACTGGACTCATTCTCATCGTCAGCTTTCTATATGAGCTCCTGTTGAACTTTCTTCATGAAAAACTAAAGACTCAGTAAATAAAGATTCATGATGCCTTTTTATATTTTATTTTTTTAATGTCAATACTAAACTTCTAGCAACCTGTTCTCCAAGGTGCATGAAGGTTTTTATATACAGTATTTGCACTGCAAGTGTATTGGTACATTTAATGACAAAAAATTTAACGGGGAATGTCATGTCTAATGCACAGGGGGGGGGGGTTTAAATCTGTGAGTGGTGGTTAATCCAGCTTTTCAGTCATTAAATTCATTTATAATGGTGTATTTTTTTTTTGCCAATGTGACTGTCAGAACAATCCAAAGTTTGCACTTAACTCATTAAAAGGACATAATGAATGTCTAATTTGTGTACTGGATTTAGATTGCTATAGAAACACGGATGTTTATCAGGTCTCCAGGTAATTTTACACTGAGTGAATTGAGTTGATTTAAATCTGTTATATCCCAGCAATATTAGAGGAAGTAATGCTGTTACCATAGCAGCCACTACAATATAAAAAGTTCCAGTGGGAGAGGAGGAGTGAACAGTCATTGTCAGAGGCGGACAGTAACTAAGTACATTTACTTAAGTATTGTACTTCAGTACACTTTTTGAGTATCTGTACTTGAGTATTATTTTTTCTGGAAACTTGTGACTTTAACTTCACTACATTTGAAAGACAAATATTGTACTTTTCACTCCACTACATTTCTATCAAGATCCTCGAAGTAGAAAGTCGTTAGCTTTGAAAGTCAGTGGGTGATTTTTTTTCTTCTCTAAAATGTGACTTACTTTTTTTTTTTCAGACAGTTTGTCAGTAATCACTCTTGTAGGGCTACATGAAGAGATTTCCCAGCATTTTTTGAGCACTGACCAGTTGCACCCAAATGTCGCATAGTAGATTATGACAACAATCACATTTTTAATTTTTTTTGATTTAGTATTATTATGTGTGGTTTCTCTTAGGCCCCCTATGTTCTTGATTTGAGACATATCTACCTTGAGAGAGAGGGAACAAATATTCCTATCCAGCCACAGAAGAAACTGTTGTGCGTCTCCTAATAAACACCAACGGTTGTTGAATGAAGCCGCACTGCACAGACTGTTCTGCTGTGTGACCACCAAAGTACCAGCGAGAGCGATTAGGCCACCACACCACTTAATTTTTTTTTTATATTTGTAGAGAGAGAGGCAGTCAAGGTAAGTCTAGCTGTTTGAGCATTTGTTGTAAAGCAGGGTTTGGCGTGTAAAGTATACAGATCCGACAGGTGAGTGTTGCTTGGGTTTTTAAAGAAGTGTGTTTGATTTTTCCTTATCGTCTGAGTTACAGATATTTCACTGTCCACTCAGTCAAATGTGGATGAATGGCTACACAAGTGTGTCCAGAGATGGGGAGATCACTAACCATCCTGTTTTGTAGGCGTGGGTCGGGGTGTTAAATGAGTTATATATTTTTTTGTTTTGTTTTTTCCCCGTAGGTTTTTAACATTCTAAAAGCTCTTTATTCCAAAGATACTACAAGCTAGTCAGTGTATTGTAAGTTACTTCAGAGGTATTGCAAGTATTACATACAACAATAATAAAACAGTGCATTGACAAAGGAAATGTACTTTTGGTACTTCTGTACTTTTACTCAAGTAAAAATCTGTCTTTACAACTTTTACTTGTAATGGAGTAATATTTGACCAGCAGTATCTGTACTTTCACTCAAGTAATGGAGTTGTGTGCTTTGTCCGCCTCTGGTCATTGTAAACAAATACGCGTGACAACGTGTTAAGGCAGATTTTCGGGTAAAACTCGAGTTATGAAGCAACTTGGTAGTGATACGTCATCCGCAATTAGACGCACGTGACGTTAAAGTATCAGTGCGTGAAGCGAGGGAAGCGAAATGGATGCGCGCGTCGCTTCACTGCGGAGGAATATTGGCTTCTTACAAAAGCAGCACAGAGAAACTCTGGAGAAATTACACGGTGAAATAGATCGTGTTAAACGGGAAAATAAAGGTACATGAATGTTACATTTCCTTCTACATGTTACAGAAATAATGTTTGGGCCTTTTAATGAACGACACTAATGGGACAGTTAGTGTGCTTCTATTAGTTACTAACTAGTGTACAACTATTATATATTTTTGTTGTGTTTTATAGATCGTATTTGTCCGTGCACTTACAACAAACTTTATCATTCTTATTGTATTTTACGTAATTTAATTGAAAATGGTATACGATTAATTAATGTTGCCTGTTTTGCTGTTATAAGCTCTGCTTGCTTAAATGTATCAGTTAGGGAATAGTTCAGCCCATTCTGTTATCATTTACTCACACTCATGTTGTTCAAACCTGTAGGATTTTCTTTCTTTTGAAATACAAATGCAATGTTAGGCGGAATGACGGATCAGTCTCCATTCACTTTCACTGTAGGGAAGTTGCAATGAAAGTGAATGGAGACTGAGGCTGTAATCATCTCTTTTTTTCTGCGAAAGAAAGTCATGCAGGTTTGGAGCAACACGAGGTTGAGTAAATAATGACAGAATGTGCATTTTCAGGTTTATTGAGGACGGGAGCCTGCTGCCAGGTGTATCAGAGCTGAAACTGTAGTGCAGGTTGCCTGGTGACTGGATGAGGAAAATGAAAGAATGGCGTTTGAAACCTCTGTGGGTGGCAAAGTATCAGATTACACAGATAAACGTTTTTTGGTGTTTTGTTTCTGACTGTCAAAAGATTGGGATACCAGATGTAATGGTATTTTGCTGAAAACAACCTGGAAGAAATGCACAAGAATTGCAGTTTTACTGATGGTAGGGAAGAACGGGGCTAGTTGTCACAAATGCGCTGTTTGAGTCAGTTGAGTTTTAGCTCTTGGGTTAACATACATGTCAGGGTGGGGTAAGTTGTCAAATGTTTCATTAGTTGTCATTTTTGTACCGTTCATTACTGTTTTCAGTTGGACAAAACAATAGTTTGATATTTTGTTTGACATTTACAATTTCGTTAATTTTTTATATACTTAAAAGCCATTAAATATACCATAAGGTATTTTTTTTAATATTGATATGCTTTTGAAAATGCCATAATTTAAAAATATAAATCAGCATCTTTAAAGGGGTCATATGATGCTGCTAAAAAGAACATTATTTTGTGTTTTTGGTGTAAAGAAATGTGTTTATGCGGTTTAAAGTTAAAAAAAAAAACATTATTTCCTACATACTGTACATTATTGTTTCTCCTCTATGCCCCGCCTTTCTGAAACGCGTCGGTTTTTACAAAGCTCATCGGTCTGAAAAGCGAGGTGTGCTGTGATTGGCCAGCTATCCAGTGCGTTGTGATTGGCCGAATACCTCAGCGTGTGACGGAAATGTTACGCTCCTCACATACTGTGATGCCCTGTCTGCCGGGCGCGAGACACAGTGTTGCCAACTTAGCAATTTTGTTGCTAAATTTAGCAACTTTTCAGACTACCCTAGCAACTTTTTCTTCCAAAAGCACCTAGCAGCAAATTTAGCTATTTTTAAAATTTATTTGGCAATTTTTTTTAGAAATTTTTGGTAAGTGACTCAAACAATAAAAAGGCACACATTTTCCATCTAAATTTCACAAAAAGAGGAAACCAAAGATGCCAGTACATACATCACATGAATTAAATTATTGCTATTTGCAGTTGTTCGATTGATAATAATTTAATAATTGTTCATTTATGATACACCTTGTTAGTAGCTTGTACATGTGATTGTTGATCAGTTAGTACACTGTAAGAAAAATATCTAGAAAAATGGCAAAGGTATTAATCATTTTCCAGGACATTATCCGTTATCCATTATCCGTTGTAACCCTGTAACCCGAAAACACAAAATACAATGCGTAATTTAAAATGCAGGTAAAAACCTGTGATTTATTTTCTTAAAAGTGTAGCATACTGACTACTAATACACTGCTTAAAACTATAATTGTTCAGAATGTGTAGTTTTACTAGTTTACTATCTAATAAAAAAAAAACTTGTAATCGTTCAAAAATTAAATCGTTCAAAAGTGTTCAATGTTGTATATAAAATAGTTATTTATATTTTAACATTATATTATGCATTTATATTATTTTACGAACAAATCTAAATTAACATATAAAATATATTTTTGCTGAGATTTGATGTAGTGACACAATTTTGCGTGTTGTTAATAAAGAATAACAATTTGGTCCCCCAGTAAATTCTCTTTGCCACCTTGAAGAATTCTCAGTTACTTTAAGTGTAGATAGACGGCCGGGAAGTAAGAAAACAAACAGTCAAATGTATCCTCAATACTTCATTTATTCATAGAAATACAGATATTATATATAGCATTTCTAGGGTGGGAGGGGCGTGGGAGGGGGGGGGGGGGGGGGGGGGGGGGGGGGAAAAAGGGTGAGGGGGGGGGGGGGACAAGTGGGGTGGGGAAAATGGTCTGGGAAAGTTGCGGGGGATTTTTTCATCCTCTTAACCAACGAGGATATGAATAACATACACGTAGGATCTTTGGCCAAGAGCATGTGTTTATATAAAATAGCCACATGTACAGAAAAACATGGACATATTAGGAATAGACTTTTGGCGAAGGATGCTGAACTCGCTTCTTAGTTCATCACGAACTCCTTTACCTTGTAGTCCTAACATTCATGTCCTTATTTGGGACATTTGAACCAAGATAAGCTAATGTATACATTTAAGCATGCATACTTCGCATATAAGTAAGACATATTTAAACATAATATCAAGAGAGAGAGAGATGGATACAGAAGGAGGGATTCAGAGAGAATGCGTTGTATATATAAGAATGAGAGAGAGGGAGAAAAAGGAGGGGTAAGGCATGTCTGGAATCAACAGAAAGACAGAGAGTGTTTTCTAACAGTTGCCTGCTTTTGTTTAAAATAAACAATGAATACATAAACACTCGCTGCAGAGTTCCCTAATCCTAAATTTATCATTCTCATACAAAGATAATAATATGGAATATAATCATTCTTTGAAACATTTCAACCCATGTCCTCTATTTTAACTTCTCCTGCATTCAAAAGACAATAATGACAGCATGTAATACTTTTCATCTGGCAATACTGATAAACTCGATCACACTTGCTCAATGGAATTTCACCCAACTTCTGTTCTCCTTCAATTCTTTCTACACAAAATAATGAGTCAGGGATTGAACTCACGATTGTCACTCTTACAAACACTTGGTGTATAAACCATATTGTACCATTTGGTCTGCACCTCCATTGTCCAGAAGTCTTCAAAGCAGGAACCAAGCCTGCAACACTAATAAAAGAAATGCATTCCCAATCTTGCGGTGGTGGGGCTTTAACAATTACCCGAGGACCGACCGCACTGTGGGGCATTTTTGTACAGACATAACAAGACCCCTTTTTCCCTTCGGCCTTTGCCGAAATCTCCACCACATATTCGTGGCATATGTATGGGGTGTATCATCATGCCCAAGCCACGTTTCATTACCTGTACTTATAAAAGTGTGAGTACAAGTAAACAAACTTATCAGAATGACCAGGTATATCATTTGTCTCATACCCATGGTCACACAACTATCAGGAATGATGATTTTAGACTCTTGCTTCTCCTTCCGCCTCTTCCGCACCTCGACTCCTCTCTCAGCTCCTCGAACTCGATCCAGCTGCAGATACGATGCACAGATCCCCTTCTGTCTCCGGAGCCGCCTTCAGCCTGCATGCATGGATCCACTGTGGCTGGATATCAGTCAGCACCCCTGTCCGCGTCACAGAGATGACAGTCGCAGGTCCAAGATACTTTGACTCTGCGAGTTTTGGAGGTTTCAGGCACTTTATCAACACCTGTTGGCCTGGAGCAAAAGAATGAGTCGGCTTTTCTGTAGGGAGAGGGAGAGAGAGAGAAACATCACCATTTATGCTATTTAAAGTTTTGACCAGGGAATCCACGTAATCCGCGATGATCACCTCCGTGTCACCTGTGGAGAGATTACCAGCACGACCCTTAACCCACGGGGTGGGGAACGGTCTGCCCATTAGTATTTCAAATGGAGACATCTTTGTTGTCGATGAGGGGGACATTCTTATTTCTGCTAATACTGCAGGTAGTACGTCGACCCAGTTTCGGCCTGTCTCCATGCATGCTTTTTCGTAATTCGATATTTTATCGTTTGATTCAAACGTTCCGCTTCCGAACACGACTGGGGATGATAGGGTATGTTCAGATGCCAGTTAATATCTAGCTCTTTAGCTAGCAACTGGGTAACCTTGGAGGTAAACGGTGTACCATTATCGCTTTCTATAACCGTTGGTATACCAAAACGAGGTATAATCTCCTTAGCAAGTACCTTCACTAGAGTCTGTGCATTTTCTTTTCCACATGGGAAAGCCTCAGGCCATTTGGAGAAATGGTCCACTATCACAAGCAAATATTTGTGATTTCCACAAGGAGGCATGTTTGTAAAGTCTATTTGTAAATGCTGAAATTGCAGTTCCGGGTGTGTAAGAGAATCATTTTTACTAGCTTTATGTCGATTGGTCTTAGCACAGATCAAACAAGCATCTAATAACAACAAAGTATTTTTTCTTACATTTGCTATACAATACGATTGATTCAAATTTTGAATCACTTTCTCTTTTGACACATGTGAGACACCATGATAGTGTCTGCATAGCATAACAATGGTAGAGGCTGGCAGAGCAATCCTGCCCTGCTTATCTCTCAAAATACCTGCTTGATCCGGTTTTGCCTCATTCGCTGCCCAGTGGTTTAGATCACTTTGAGTGGGGTTTGCCTGTAATATTTTAATATCCAAATCATTAGTCAACA